>JAUELC010278777.1:0-10178 GCA_031471745.1 Cryptochiton stelleri
TGTACAGCCGGAGCTGCCTTTCTTATTATGTACAAACCAGATCAAACCAGCCACTATGACGTCATCAGATCACTGATGCCATCTGTAGGCTGCACCGACATACATCAATAGTAACAAGCCTACCTTATTCTATATGTCTGTGCAGCCTCTGCACAGACATACATAAATAGTAACAAACAAGGGGAGATAACTACATCCCGACCATCCCAAGACACTACTTATTCAGTACTAAATAACAGGCGCTCAGTTATACTACTCGGATGTCGCCACAAAGTTTGTAATCTTTCGGCGGTCAGATCACAGTGAAATAGCGACAACGAATAGACCAGTCAAATACATATACCACATTTCAAACAGTGTATCGCCTCACATGAAGTTACCCTCTTGATATTTGTCCAAACGGTCTAATACTTTTTGTTTAATTAAATATAGTACGGGGCCTGAAACCCAGACGACTAGGTTCGAATCCGGGTGGAGACAAGCACTTTTTGATCTCTGCATTTATAAAAAAATATATATTTTGTGGTGATGTAGGCCTATACGTACGTTGATACAATTATTATGTGGTTATGCCTATCTGTCTTTGTTAATGATTTGTGGGTAATGAGGGTTTTCTAAAAAAAAATCCTAAAACTTTGACAGAGAACTAAAATGACTTATCCTAGACAGTCTTGAAAAGCATTGTGTCCCCTGTTGGTAGCTCTTATGTGCTCTTGAGATTGTTCGCGTATCAGATTCAAATCCACATTAGAAAATATTTTATAAATGATTATTTTATATGTATATATGCCAGTTTAATAATCAAATTAAAATGTTGCCAACGCTCTTAGCAGTTGAGCCTTTGAGGCGTTGACAGAGGTATAGAGACGAACGACAACACTGGAAAGAGATTGAAATCAAAGTTGGAGGTATTAGAATATCCCACAATACACTTTGGCAATACAAATGATTGTATTACTATATCAATCCAAGTCATCGAATAAATAAATATGTAAAACTTAACAACAAATGTACGAAGATATTACACATATAGGCCAAAAATGAACAAAACAAAATATTGTAACAATAGGCCTGCAATAGGGGACTATAAATTGATTTTCGTTTAACGTGTCCTCGTTTATTCGTTATTCTAACCTACTCCAAAATCGAACAAAAACTTCAAAAACTATATTTCTAAAATAATACAAACTTCGACTAAAAATACATTAATGTCAGTTAAGACATCGCCAATTTTGAGAAGTTTCCGATATCAATGTATGTACCATGTCACGATACGCCACGTTATGGTACAACTGAACATCTCCGCTGTAGGATATACCCCAGAGGGGGATCTGGGGGTGTCGGCAGGAAAATATCGAAGGGGGATAACCAAATGGGGTGACGGAAGACTATAGAAACCAGCATAAGCCTATTTTATAGCACTATGACGAATACAAAAAATTGTCCAGTTAAGTAAGTATATGTTATATCACAAATTTTTACCTAATAATGTTAGCTAATGACACCCGTTCTTAAATGAGTTAAACGTTCATTTGTAGTGAATGCTTAACTGTTGAAAATGCTTACAGAGCTATGGAATTTAAACTATTTCGTCTCTGTTGATACAGTAATTTTGGAACAGCCCTGCAATTCAGCAATTGGACTTGTTCCTCTCAGTCATGCTTTGGCAAATAAAATGATTTAGCCAAACCTGACAGGTATATGACAAGCCGTTATCACTGCTACCTATATTCTATATGCATGTATGTTCGATACTTTTTTCCTTTATTCGAGATAGGCACAAATTAATGAGAATTCACTTTAAACATGTGAGGTATTTTTTTTTTCATTTGTGGAATTTTTTTTATAGATGTGAAATTTCCACATATGAGAATTGTTTTTTACATATGTCACAATCTTTTGCACATGTTAATTTGTTTTGTTTTGTTTGTTTGATTGGTGTTTAACGTCATACTCAAGGGTATTTCACTTATATGACGACGACGGATTTTCCACTTCTTACTCTGCCTTACTTAATACGGTGGAAAACCGGGAGGAAACCTCTTAAAAACCACCGCCCGCTATAGCCGGAGTCACCTCATGTGACTCCCTCATATACCTGTGGTCGACAAGGGGGCTCGAACCCTTACGGCACATTGGAGGAGGATCAGAAGTCAGACACGCTAACCACTGAGCCACGGCGCGGGCCCCTCGCGTCCTTGAAATTGATTTATAGAAATCCTCTTTGATACGAGAGACGCCAAGGGTGCGTTAAACTATATAAAAAAAAGAAATTATGGTTCAATTTATTTGAAATTTCATGCTTATTAAAGGTTGTCTGATAAGATTATATTGCTTTCTTTGTTACTCCATTAATTATTTCATTTGTAATATTAATGTAATAAATTGTACGAAAAGAGAGCGTGAAATCCGTGGGGGCGTTGGGGGATGTCAAGGGGCCCAATGAAGCTCGAAGCTTAGGGGCCCTGCCATGGGTTAACACGGCACTGGACTGATGTGTGTACTGCGGCATTGTCTTGACGAAACAACATACCTTAGTTCAGCTTTCCACTTCCTATTGTCTTAATGATTTATCGACGCTGCCTTAGAATTAAGTGAGGCATAATCTGTACCATGTGATCGTCTGCCCCTATCATTATGATTTTATTATCATCCCAGAAATCAGAGGCCATGATCTTTCCAGATAAAGAAACAATTTTGACCTTCTTTGGTGAAGATGATCCCATGTGTTTTCTCTGTTTGGACTGTTCTTTGGAACAGATCATTGAAAGCCGTTTTCAGAATAAGTCTGAAACAGATTGATATTCCCACTGGACATGTTGTACCTGTTGCGTTTGTGGTCAGGTTTCAGAGAAGTCTAGAGACCCAACCAGCTGAATCTTCATTGCAGATCTTCTGTGATGAATGATGGAATGATATCTTACCCGAGAAGTGCCTACAATATGTCACTCTGTGATTCGTCGGTCGCTCATAACCATGTCGTGAATTTTCTCAACTATTTCATGCGTTTTAACGGTGACCGACCCTTCTGGGTGGGGATCATCTTCAACGCTCTCACACCTAAAATTCCACTGCCCACTTTTAACAGTGACTTAACAGTAAGAAGGCGCACCCTTTCCTAGTGTTACCATCATATCCTCATGGATAGCCTTTGTTCTTTGAGTGTTAATAAGGGTGGGGTACGGGCTACATTAACCCTTATGTAGATAGACAGGGCATTACTTGTTATATTCATTCGTGCCATTTATTTTTCCGTCGAAGTGCATGGAGCCCATAAGGAAGGCTTAAATATTGGGTAATGGTAAACATACCGTTAGTATTATCCAGGCCGCCATGTCCTTTCAATTACATGGTACATGTATGATCGCCTAAATATCATCAAGAAAATTAACGAAATTGACTAATTAAATCATTTTCTTTGAAGAGCGCCCTCTTTGACATCTACGTCACATGGCAAGACCTAAATCTGCAGATTTTGTTTATCGCTACATGATATTTATAGTATAAATAGGTAATAGGTAAAGCCTGTTTCTTCAAACAGACAGAAGAGTGGATAACTCATTCTACGTCACCACTTTCCATAGTTTTCAACTGATATATGGTTTGGTACAGCCGGTTATCTTCTTTTATATTGGGCATTCTGAAACGACGATCCATTTGTTGGTCAATTTGACGAATAACTGGTTTGGAGAGAAGATTTTGAGCAAGTTTAGTCTTACCGTACCTAAACAGACTAAAGGAAAACGATTTAACCATGGTTATTTTTACCCAATCAAATTCATTCATAAAGAAACAAGGTTACAAATGGGAACTTTCTCACAATAACTAGGACTATCTGCGCCCATTCCCCAATATGTGAGGAAATTAGACTCATCTTGTTATTTCTTTATAAAGGCGCGAACAACTGGAAAATTACTCCAGTAGATGACCCACAGGGTGTGTACAGTGTCATCAAACTCTCACAGAAGCTAATTTTCACCTCAAATCTGCAGTTCACATAACCTCTTAAACGTTGACCAACTATCGGGCAACAATACAATGTGGGTGGGATATGGCTGGTTTGTACTGATAGCACTGATAGTTGTCAAACTAACTTATATAACACAGGGTCAGGGGTCAGTCATATACCGCTTGTTATCTCAGTGTAATGTGCATACCCGCGTATCTATACTCACCAATAGTACTTTGGTGAGTTTCATGTGAATGGAGGGGTAATGTGCATGGAAAATTACCAGATCGATTGAGAAATATATTTACTTACTGTCTTATAAATGTGATTTAAGCGGAGTGCGCAATTCACTGATCCGTTGTTATTTTAAAAAAAGATATTTCAATGAGTACTACATCATAAATTGTCAGATTTGTGAGTAATTTTCCGTTGTAAGTTTAACGCTAATAACGCGGTACTGGGGATTTGGTGCTAAAGCTCTGTCTGCTAAACGTCCTCCCGCGTGACATACCATGTTTGATGTACATGATATTTGGAAGATCAATAAGGTTTCTATCTTATAAATAAAATACAGGCCTACAAAATTCGGGATACAGAAGACAAAAAACCAACCAGACAAAACACCCACCAGACAAAACACCCAAGGACAAAACCCCAACCAGATATAAAACAATATCAAAGCAAAAAAACACACAAGTTGCACATAAGGAAATTACATTTTTCACACCTTCTATTTATTTAGTACGGAACCTTGGAAGGGACATGGAAAAAAAAAAAAATTTTAAATTTTTTTTTTACTTTTAAAATATCGCTATTTTTAGAGAAATAATTTTTTAACTTTTAAAATGTAACTACATTTAGACCGAGATTGTTTTAACCAATCATGATGGCCGATATGTCTTGAAATGTTTGTGTTTCATTGGCTCACTATCTCTGGGCCAGAGATACTATCTCTGGGCAAGAGATACTATCTCGGGGCCAGACTTAACCAAGCCAATCAGGAACATACTTGTATATCAAACGTGTGAGGGAACACCCTGACCCTGGAACACAAAATTTATAAAGGGGCGTAACCGGAAATAGGCATGTGCAATTGGTGTGAACATAGTGAACATCATCCAACCTTTTTGACATCACATCCAACTATGTGAGCTGAATACATTAATAACGTTGAAGACCAGGTTCAAATTATATTGTGATGGGCAGCATATTAACAATATTTTGTGGTCCGATTGACTCACACAGCTGAATGTGATGTTAAAAATGTTGGATACATTTCACTAGGTTCACAACAATTTCACATGCCTATTTCCGGTTACGTCCCTTTAGAAAATTTGTGTTCCAGGGTCCGGATGTTCCCTCACACATTTGTTATGCAAGGATGTTCCTGATTGGACAGTTAAGTCTGGCCCAGAGATAGTAAGCCAATGGAAAGCAAGCATTGCCAGACATGTCGACCGAGCTCATTGGTTAATACAGTCTTGGTCTAAACATAATAACATTGTTAAGAAAAAAAAAAAAAAAAAATTTCCCTCTCTTAAAATAGTCATATTTTTAAAGTAAATTTTTTAAAAAAATTTCTTTGCCGTCAGGGCTCAAATTTTTCTTTCTTTCCATGTCCCTTCCGCGGTTCCGTAGGTTACTTCTTTTGTCTCTGTTTATATTATTTTAACATTTTATATTATGAAAATAACCACTTTGAGTTTTAAACTTTCTATATACTAGTAACTTGATTTAAATGTAAAAGTTTTCCAATCAACAAACAAGCTTTTAGCCCAGGAAATCTGGATTTGTTGCTTCTGACAGAATCAAAGTCACTGGATGGAGATGACAGTGGTAATACTGGTCCTTTTACTGCGCCATGTTGAACTGTATGCACATAGTTGTTCTTTATATCAGAGTCTTAAACTGTCGTAAAAATGTGAGGATATGGTGCATAATGTTGTAAAGTCCCCCTCGGTCCTTTTCTGTGAGACCACATTCTATTTATTCCTCCAAACCTCATCTTCCAGGGGCAAATCTGATATCGTTGAGTTTGTGACCAGCCTTGCTTACCTTGCTTCCGTGGTCAGACAAAGATCAAAGCAAAAACGATTAGACCAATCAAATATCACTTTACAAACAATGCATCTCCTTTGCCGAAATACAATACACAGCGGACGCAGACTTTTCTAGCAATGACTCCAATAAATACTTGTTTTTGATTGTCTTAGAGCGGTGATGTTAATTTATGCCTCACTGCGTTAAATGTCTTTCATGTCTTTCACATCGCCTTTCTCTGTGATGAGCGCGACCTTTGCCGGGCTGATCAACTCACGGTAGGATAGTTACAAATGCAGCTCCTCCTTGTTTGACATGCAGCAAAGGGTAAGACCGGCAAGGTGATGAATAAAGTTTCAGGACTCACCATTCCAGAGAAGGTGTGCAAAACTGGGATGGGACACATATTATATATGACGGTGCCAAAGAAGAGGGAGCTGACACCTTACGATATTGAAAATCGTGTGAGAAAGTTTCTAAAAAAAACACACACAATGCACATGGATCCACAAAGTCTATCACACATATCACATCTTTTGCCTATATTATCAGCTTATGGAATGGAAAAGATAACTATATAGTATGCAGTATGCCATCGCATAGGAACATAACTCTCCCTATAACGGATGATCATACATGGGCAAATCTTTCACAACTTGTGAAGCGGTTTACCTATCTAAATGCACATAAAACAGTTTATTCCCATGTCGGTGGCCATAAACATCAAATATGATTTTTTTTCTACATGAAATTAGAAAATATTGTCATTTCTACCTAAATATGTACAAGCTCTAGACTATATATAACCTCAGCAAATGACATTTTTAACGTATTATAGTGACAATCAGTAAATGTCAATTGCCATATAGAGTAATTGGATATCTTTTCCTGTTCTTGGTTGATTAAGCCATCAAATTAAAATTTATAGACCCATTACTATTAGACCATTGTTCTATTCTTTTGTTATCCATCCAAACTGTGATGGACTAATTAACCATCTCCGGATTTACTGTTACTCATTTCCGGTCTCAAGTCTGGGTAATCTAACCGGGTTATAACTGAAATCACGAATAGAATTTCATTTCTTGAACATAGAACAAAATGCTTCTCGGCGTATTATACACCGTTCCGTATCCAGTTTAGTGGACATTCACGCTGTATGTCTGCACTGTGTAGAATTCTATGTTTGTCCCTTATTATTTGAACCATATGTATCCAATGGTAAAGACACGTTTCCTTATTGACTGACCACAATTTATTAATACTGTTTGAAAGCAACGACAGCCACAATGCATTTGTGCTCGATGTCAACGTGCTTTTAAGGGATCCATCGTCATGTCCTATTGAGTTGTCGTCAATCGATATTTCACAAACAATTAAATTCTTTGTTTGCGTTAATTTAAAACCAAATCAACAAACAAACTGTGTTTCCTCTTTTAAACTTCAGTAAGCAGTCCGAAACCCAAGAGATCATGAAATCCATGTAGGCTTTTTACTGTTTACAGTTATGATGTAGTTTGGTAGGATGATATATGCTACATAACCCTTTAGGTGTGTTTCCGTGCGACTGATCCTATATTGATCAGATGTCGTTTTGTTTATTGATCTATATCGATACATATTAAATGGACAATGACCACTGGCGGAAGTACAATTTCTGCCCTCTAACCATGCGATAAAGAGCAAACAGTTGTAGGAAAACTGACCGGAGTGACCCAACGGGGAAGTTCGTCAGAGAGCACAGCGGACAAATGACTTAGCCCATGAAAAATCAATCAGTTAAAGGTGTCTACATGAAATGAGGAAATCCGCAGTTGCCCTTTTGCAGCTTTGACTTTTTGTGACTTTATTCAAACCAACAGGAAAGTTGTTAATCGCTCCAAACAAACATCTTTTTGTGAGACCCTTTGATGTCTGATGTTTAATTAACTTCAAAGCTGATTCTTTGGACAATATCAGTTGGTTTTAATTACCGTTTGACCGTTACTAGATATTTTGAAACATTGGGACATTTATGAAGGTTTTCTTGGTTTGTTTTGAATTTTGTATTGCAAAACTTCAGTAGATGCGATCAGGAAGCAGCAGTTAACAACGACAGCATGCATTCAGAGAAAAGAGCATCTCAGTTATCAGTTGAGAGAAGGAAAGGTTTGTCTGCTAACCATGAATTCTGGCCTTTATCTCCAGATGGGGCTGCCATAGCTAACAACAACGACAATGCAAAAGCGCCACTATCAATAGATACACACCATCTACGGCCTCATTATCCATGTGTTACTCAATTTTGGCAGAACCCTATTGAATCAAGAAAATCTGTGTCAGAGGAGGACATTTTCAGAGCGTTCTTGGTTCTCGAAGCCAACGTTCCAAGAACAAACAAGGAAGAAAATACTGGTTTAATAAGAGGTGATAGGCGGACTATCAAGGGCGATGGTACTTTTAATCGTGAAACCAGGCAACTTACAAATCGTCGGTGCCGCTCAACATCTCCTCCACCATCTAAAACCCGACTATCAGCAGCACATTTCACCAATGATACTGTGGCCTCTGCTTCAAGAAGTGAAATCACGGAACGTCTGTTTAGTAAGCAATCGCCGTATAATAAGGAAAAAAAGAAAATTTCAAAACAAAAAGAATTAGAGAGAATTTACGGCCAAAATATGACATTGGCGAGAAAGCTTAACTTTTCTAGCAATCTAACCTCTTCAAGACACTCTTTAGAATTTAAAAGTAGAAATTCAATGTCTGAAAGACGCATTAAGAAATACACGAATACGAGAGAAGATGATAAGCAATTTGTTCAGTTGCCTGTGTATAAACCTACAGAAATATCTACAAAGCACATAATTCCAGAGTGTTTACTTAGGCATGAACTCCCACTGAATGGACACAGCAAGATCACAGAAACTCCTGTAAAGACTATCCCTGCCATCTCTCTAGCTCGAAAACAACAGTTGGATATCTCTAACAAGGTGACACATTTTGGATATCACATTTGGTTTTATGTTTATCTAAAAACGATATTCACTCATCTTTTGAAATTTTTGAATGATTTCAGGATAGCACGGATTCTGAATTTGAACTTCCAAACATGCCTCAACCAACCTTGTCACGTGTTCAGCTGCGTGACAAAAGCCCCAATAGACCGACGACAGAGAGTAAATTCAATAATGGATTCAATGCTTACAACAGTCATGTGGATAACAACAACGTCACCAAGAACAACAACAACAACAACATTCAAAATGTACCGAATTCCGTAAGTAAATTTATTTTAATGAATTGTTTTTTAATGAATTGTATAACCTAATTGAATCATAAATTGAAAACTTTTGGAAGTAGACCTACTTGTACTTGTTGTAATTAATACAGTTGTATTTGATTTTAGGGAAGACGAAGAAACCGCGACAAACCAGCATCTGCCAAATTTGAGCATACCCAGAATGAGAATCCACAAATCATTCAGGAGAGTAAGTCACCTATTTCAGTACAGTGAGACTTGTGTAAACCAACACATGAGGGGACTAGGAAAATGTTTGGTTTAGGCAAGATGTCAGTTAAAGCCTACACTATTTTTAGCGCAGAAAAGTTTGAAAGCGAACCAAGCAATATTGTTAGTTTAGACAAGATGTCGGTACACTCAGGTGTCGGTTTAGACAGGATGTCGGTACAATCATGTGTTGGTTAAGAGGGTTCACTGTGTGTACAGTTCTGTCGTTAATATTACTCGATACTTTCTTCTGTGTGCCTGAAACCATATCGACCACCTAGAAACCTTCTGGTTTGCGGTTCGACCAGTTCATTAACTTGAGCTTTGACAGGTGACTACAATAAGACAAAGTGTGGAACAGTGCACAACAAACAAATCAGGCACATATTGGCTCTTAGCTCAAGGAGCATCAGAGCAGCGGGTACCTCACTCCAACTGCATCTATGTAGTTCCCTATTAAAATGGTGAAATCCTACCGATTATGATAATCTAATGTTTGCCTCTTAATCGGAAGGTCGTTAGACCAAATCTCGAGTATCATTATATGACGTTAAATAGAATTGTTATTTTTTTTATTATCTTTGTGCTCAGTATAAAGTGTTTGGCCAACACAGTATACCGCGACTAGGTAGTTAGAGCAATACAGTATACCGTGACTAGGTAATTAGAGTAATACAGTATACCGTGACTAGGTAGTAA
>JAUELC010278788.1:0-10178 GCA_031471745.1 Cryptochiton stelleri
TTCTGCATTGTTTAGTTTTTATTTTATGTCGTTGCAAACATGTGGTATCGTTTCTTTTGGACACTAGTTTAGTATTATTTTTGTCATGATAACAAAGAAAGTTTTTAGTAAAACTTTTCTTTTCTTGAAGAGTGGGTGTGTTATGTATAAGCATGTCAGCATTATGTACATTTCCCTTTTTGTTGATTCACAGCTTTGCAACAAGTTCTATTGTTGAGCTGGTCACTGGACACGCTGATGTTATTTTCATTCCATTTTTATTGTTTTTTTAGAGAATGATCATGAACACTTTTGTTTGGAAAACTTATTACCAATAACTGTATGCTGCATTGTAAGATGATGTCATACTTTAGAAATTTTTATCACCCTATATATTTAGCTGACCAACCAGTTTTTAGGGAGCTTATTATATGTGTTTACGGAGTGCCATACATGTATTGGAACATATTATCCTGGAACATTTATTTCAGATCTTGAAGGTTCTATCCAGTCTAGTTTGTTGCCAGATCGTATTATATCCATATTTTCTTCTTATTTTATCCGACTATTTTGAGCAGTGTGCAAAACATGTATCTCAGTATTATTCGAGAGATTATAATTATTTATCTGTCAGAATGCTGTAGTGGTAAACGACAAAACCGAATATCCCTGGAACGAATCCTGCCCAAGGCAAAAGCATTTTTTTATTTTTAAATTTATTTTGCGATATTGATTGTAGAGTTATAACTATATGACTATATTAATGGTTAACTGATCAGAAAAAAAAGTTCCTCAAATAGCACTTGAAAGCTTATTAAGCTAATAATAAGTCACTGATTGGTCCAATATAAGTTTGAAGTACTGAAATTATTAGACGCATGGATTCTTGTCATGTTCAAATTTTAAATGGCATTGTTCGGCATTTTACTAAAGGTATTGACTGTGATTGGGTGATTTCAGCCAATCGAATGCAATTATCAAGCATCCTGGTCGAGAAAATTGTAGTCCATTTCCCACTATTTAAAAGGCGCCAAACCAGCAGCAACTATCGCTTTTAGTTTAGTCCAGTCTTTGCCTTCCATTAAAGGCAATTAAAAGATTAAAAAAATTGAAGAAAAACACGTATTTAGAAAAAATGATTTGATGTACCCATATGTTATATCAATGATCACGTGATATAGAGAGAGAAATTGCAACAGATAAACTACATCTTATTACCAAGGAAAATCACATAAACACAAGAAAATGTATTAGATTTAAATAACACTCCTGTTTTTAGTCTACCAATTTCGTTTCTTGACTGTCAGTTCAATCAGGTTACGAGTATATGTTCCGAGCTTCCGTGCTCATGACACAATAATAAACGATGGTTCAAAGTGTGGACAAATATATAAGTAAGAGTTGTGGGTTTGTGGAAATGTACACATCTCTGAGTTTAGACCATCGCATATTTCAATGTCTTCAATCTCAATCGCGCAGTAACATGAAGTAAATTTTATTCTTAATAGTTTTATGTTATATAATAATTTTACGTTCTTCACATGCTATATTGACCAAAGTAATGACACCAACACAATGAGAGTTATGTTATATAATACTCATCAAATACTGTTACCATTAACGTCACGAATGTAGTGAAATCATCCAAATGATTGATATTGAAGAACAGTCTGCACGACGTGCATATATTACAAACTACGTATAAAAAACTCCAGAAACATGGTCGTGATGGTACCACCAAATTCCCACATATCAGTCAAAAGCAGCCCTTCTCTGAGACTGTATATACCAGTGATATTTTTGCACCCGTGCATACATGTGGAATAATTGCAAATTTGTTTTCGTCTAAAGCTTCACAATAAAGCTCCTGCAGAGATTCCAAAATCATGTATTTATCCTGGTGGAGGCAATCCATTTTTCTCTCTGCTTTTTATACAAATATGTAAATGTAATAAAGTATAGAGAGATAAATCCACGAAAAACAAATAAACACATGAACACATACGGCCATCAAATACAGTCTGCATTTTTACTGACAAATCATCATCGTTTTAAGTCTTGATAGAATGTCTGCATTTGTGCAACGATGCCGACAAAGGCTTTTCCAAATCACGGCTATAATAAGGAATAATTGCGTTCGCTTGCCGGCCAAAGTGAGCCAAAAAGCTTTAAGATATCACATAAAATCTACTTGGAGCTAATGATGTAAAAGGAAAAAAATTGTACCAAATTTATACGAGATCACCCCAAAATCTAGAAATAATATTCCTCCAAATGTTGTTATATCAATCCATTACAGCCGTCGCTAAGTCTGAACGAGCACGTCAACATCTTTCGAGAAACAAGATAGTTTAATATTTAACAGCAATATTGATAGTAATAGCATCTTATTTTTAAAGATATTTTGTTCAGCTATTTTTTTGTGATCTTCCACGTAGTTGACGTACATGTATATATCGATTACCAGTAGAAAATGTTGCCGATACCATGGAATTTAAAATAAACCTTATCAACAGACAAAAGGGCCATACTTATGCAAAACAATCCACTTGTCAGATGTTCTAGCTAAAAACCACGTTGATAACCTTGTGACATACTTGTTTCTGTTATGTTAATAAAATGAGATTTGATTTTTGTTAACAATTAAATTTCAAAATGTAGGCCAACAAGAACAAAAATCAATGAAATGAGTGAATTCGGCCCCGAGGCAAGATGGAGTTGTGAATTGAGCTGGACATGACCAATAATGTACAATTCTGGTTAATTTCTACGTTACTAGTTCTATCACAAGGCTTCTATTTGCCGGCTCCAAGAAATCTACTTATAGTCTGTGGTTTATGGTCAGCACTATATTTCCAATTACTGCCCGTAGCTTCACACACAAATGGTAAATCTCCTACGAAATGGAATACAAAATTGTTAATATAATATGTACAAATAGTCTGATGTTAATAATTCAGTGGTAAATTACGGTATAAAGCGCAAGAGCATATTAGCATCAACACCGTAAGGATTAATGCATGCAGTATAAATTGCTCGTTGTTTTACGCAGTACTGCAGGCTAGTTTACTACTGTGATAGTGGTGCTTGTTTCAATGGTGGAAACCACCTCGTCTCTCCCATCTAGCTGACAACTTGATCACATAGAAATGCTCTAGAGCGTATCCCTTTTATAAAGTCAAGCAAAGTCGCATTATCAGAATATTTACAACAAAACTTATTTTCCTCCAAATTTGGCAACTTGGCTTTTATCCTACAAGGAATATGTCCCCAAAGTACCATGGTACTAAAGGTGTAAAACAATTGCGGTATACTGTCCACAAACTCACCACAAAATGTAGAAATAACATACCTTCATATTTATCCGTATCGATTCACTACAGCCAGTGCTATTTTAGCTTGAATGATTTGACGCCAGATTAGAGGCTCTCGTCTTAAGATCAGTACAAAAACTATATAGTTTATTTTTTTAACATTCTTTTAACACATAATTACATTTCTGTGTTGAAGCAATAAAGCCTATAGATCTCTACAGATGTTTTTGATTACTGCATAGCATTGAACGCGAGATTAACTATTTTGTCATCTTAGTGCAAGCACACAGTTGTGCAGGAAATACTAAAGTGAAGGGGGTTTTGCTTGCTTCCTAGCGTCATTTTACGGGTGATTCCCTTGTATGACAATTATACTAATCCAGTGAGCAACAGAAAAATGTAATCAAATCTAGTAAAATCCAAAACAACAAACCCACCTGGTTACCTTCAAGCCAGTCGGTACCTTTCCTTCGTTTTCCTCAGGTCTCGTAGAGGCTTTGTGGTTAGTTTCACTTTTTTACTATTATCATTATTGTTATTTAACATAGGTAATAATATAACAGTCGTTTGCGTTGTTTATTCAGTATTGGAAAGTGGCATATGTTGCAGTTTTTAGGACTAAGTTTTTATCCATCAATTTACCAGAATTGAAATATTTGTTACCAGAATTGAAATATTTGTTGGCCACTTCTTAGCATTGTTGCGTATTCCATTTTGCCTAGTGTTTAAAATTGTGCGCATCTCCTGTAGACTACCGATTATGTTTACGCCAACAAGGTGTGGTGAAATAGAAATCATTGGATAAACGTTCACAAGTGTTTATACAGCTTAGGAAATATAGTTACTTCGAATATGGCGGACAAATAAGTATAACGTTTGTGATATGTGATCCAATATCCCGCCATAATAATCGTGTGACCATTTCCCAAGTTCATTCCCCAATTGTGTAATATTTTGACCGAGCTAATATCTTTAAGTCATCGTATGGAAGAAATATTTTACGCGATAACAAAAGTCTCAAATGCATTTTCAAGACTGAAATATGTGCGAATAGCTTTAAGGGGGGCATTGGGAGGACTTGTGGAGAGATCGGGTACTGTTAAAGAGCTTGAATGCCTTTATTTTCCTTATTTTGGCTGGTCGTTGATCTTTGTGTTTCATGTCTTCTCTCGTTACTTTACATATAAAGGTATTATATAACACATCTCTTCGTGCCCCTGTGGCAGCACTTACTTACGTTACAAACCGTGCTGTAGTTTGTATTAGCGGTTTAAATGTCACGAGATGTTAAAATCGATGACGTATTCGCTCCTAATAACACCCACAGTGGAATGAATTTTTGTGACGTTCACAAAGTGACCATTAACAGTATGTTCGTTATTTTGGAAAAAAACTATCTTAGTTAGAACGAATTCTAGTTCAGAAAATTGTGCTGACAGGCCCGTAAGGAAATCGAACCCACGACCCTCAGAGTCAGGCACCAAATCGCCAGAAGTAAATAACAATCACCTAGTCAACTCAGCCGATCGGCCTTTTACTAAAAAAGAATGTTAGTAAGCTGACTAAAATCAGATGTATAGTAGCTCCCCGGTATTGTAATTGCCGCAATGTAGATCTGAGGTAATCCTATAGTAAACGATGTCCAATGACCTCAGGTACTGTTGGGTTCATGAAAGGTCACTGTTCAAATTGTCCAGTGAAAAGCCAGTTAGCATGATATTGTGACAAACACCGATACTTGCTTGGGGACTGTATCCAGTTATCGTTTGCTGCTTCAATCGGTCATTTTGAAAAAACTTCTGATTCAGCTCTACACCCGTCGTTTTGTCACAGCTGGGCTAGATATTGCGAGTCTCCAATATACACACCCCGTATCTGACTTTAGCATTCTCCGGCCAGATTAAAGCCAGACAGAAAGATCTGTCGCCTTAACCTGTCCCGGGGAGGGCTAATATTGTTTCCTTTATTAAATGTGGCTGTTGTCTGGTCAATATTAAATATTCGCTACATAGTACAGTATTATGCTACCGGTACACAAGTTGTACATTTTTTACCTGGTTGTGTTTAATCAGATTTGGTAGACTGGTGGGCTTATTCTTTTGTTAAGTTTTCAAATCCAGACATTATAACAACTGTAATAGCGACAAGTGTTGATAATCACTTCATCACAGCTATGAGGGATACCCTATTTGCTGCGTTGATTGTGTATTTTATTATTCCTTTCATGAGAGGGTGATTTGACTGGTTTTATTGTATTGTCTGTAGTGGGCTTCCTAATGCTAGTTCCATTTCTTTTATTATAGATCAGCCAGTCAATCAGTCACAGAAGACGCAAAAAGTTTATATTATAAACCATGAAGAAACTGTGGATTTCAGAAATATATATGTAATATAAATTGCTGCTCGTGGATGTATTATTAAAAGCAGGTCATTCATGTCACACAACTCTAAACATTATATTTTATTAAGTGAAAAAATTTATAAACACTACTTCGTTGCATTTGTATGTTTTAAATTAGACACTTAAAAACCTAAAAATAATTTGCAGACTTGTCTTTTTTTCAGGGTAGGCGGAAGTCCCTCGCTGTTGGGGTAAATACAATCCAAGCATGCACTTCATTCCTGTTCAGAGATCTATGTTCGCCGATCTGCATGAACCGTTACATTCTAATTATATGTAAGTGGCGAGCAATGAAGGGAGAATTAGGGGAGACAAAACAAATTTACCGTTAATCTTTCTTTTAAAATGACTTATAATCTTCCCAAAGAGTGCTGTCCTAATTGCACAATAACTATTTGGCGTTTTGGGCGGAAGTCCCACACTGTTTGAGTGAACGAAATCCAAGCGGACAGTAACATTTATATTCCGCGAATTGTGTTATACTTCACATATGACAGAAAAAGTACTCAATCATTTAACGTCAATCTTATCCCAGTTTAAAAATCCAAAAGAAAGGTGAATAGAAAGACAACAACCAGGGAAGGTAAGAAATTAATTTCAACCACATGTATATCTGACATGTTCATATATATTTATTTACACTAAGCACTAATAATTATATTATACAGTTGTACGTGTGACCGAATACAGCTTTCCTATTATCGCACAGCGTTTATAATTTTCCGTGCATAAGCCTGCTGTGTCGTTTCATGGCAGTTGTTTACAAGTGTTCACGCTTTATTACTAATACCGTGGTCAACATACAGACAAAGAAACACCAGCAATTTGACACTTGTTGTGAGCGATAGTGATATTCCTGACTCAGTTTATGGTTTGTGAATAGGGCTTCGGTGTTAACTGTCAGACCAGTCAAAACAAATCAGGTAAATACTTCCAGATAAGATCGCTCAGCGACGAGGGTACATGTATTCAGGATGTGTTAGGACGGGGCTCCAATTACCCAGACTTCCAGCGGTATTTAATACAACTGGCAGCAGAGGTTAAACTCAGCCGACTGCGTTGCAGAGGGGAATGGATTATGAGTCAAGCATCACAACTAAACGCTCCCAACACCAAGCCTTTTTTTTTAAAGAAAAGCGCCCGATGAGCAAACGACCGATAACTGGATACAGTCCCTATGAAGGGAGATGAAAATTGGCAAAACGTTTTTGTCACAACAGTGTTTATCTCCCTTGTGCCATGTCCTTGCCTGAAATTGATGAAGACTATCGGCATTCTCGGCCAACCATTGGCTGATATCATTTGAGACAATGTTTCCAGTACCGCAGGCAAATCGAGGATATACATCTGTAGTGTACGACATCTCTTTCCATTTTCCCCATCTTTCCACAAACCACTGGTCTCGAAACCTAAATTAGAATAACATGCTCCAAATTAAACAAGGACGAATAATAAGACTACCGATATCCCATTGAAATCACATAATTTGTGTGCCTGGTGTGTAATAGTTGCCATTTCCTCTGTTAGTTTATTGTGGCATTAGGAAAGTGAGACAATAGATAACCCCTGTGACTGAAAAACATTTCAAGTAGCTTACAGTAAGTGTTTTAGACATGGTGCAAGAGCAGGTAAATAGAACACAGGTTAGCTAAAGAGGTCCAATGTATTACAAAGAAGATCACTCAAGTTTATTTATTTAGGTTATTAAATATTTCCTCTCACCCTGCACACATTTTTGGTGTAAGAATGGAAATATTTTTTAATTGTCTGAAACAATGCATGTACAATTCTGTCATAAAGTGAATTTAATGAGACACTTTCATGTTGTTACACAATCTTGACTACAAATTAAACAAAAAATTGCATAAAGTAATATTTCATTGCCAAAGTAGACGATATTTCGTTTCTGGCCTTCCTCATCTGTCGGTGCCTCAACAACGGGCCTCTATACCGTTGCCTATTTCTTGCCATTGTAGTTGCTGCAAAGTATGGTCCAACGTTGGGCAAAATAATTGTCATTTTTCTGTTTTTGTTTTCTTAAAGCTAGTACATTACATTGGATGAGTGTTGACTTTTAACGCTAAATCTGCATTCACCTCCAAAAAGTCTGTCAGTATTGTGTGTGTGATATGTTTTATTTTTTTATGTGACTGGAAACTAAATTCCTTTACCTTACAGTGTTTGGTAACAACTAACTTCGACTGTGTTGAACGGTTCACTGTACATGTATATCAATACCATTGTTCACTGTTAACTTCAAAAACTCCAAAACAAGACCGATATGAAAATCCAATACATTTGTTAAAATGGCTTTAGTGCAATAAAACCCGCAATGAAATAAATGTTGAATTTCCAGGGCCTTAAAAGCACCCCCGTCCGATCATGCAGATTGAGTTTGAAGAGCCACTTACAGACTAAAAAATATTCATGATATCAGTACAACTTTTTTTTTAAATTGCACAAATAAAATCTACCTTTATGAGAACAGACATTATTATTGTACTTTTAAGGTCTACATTAATGATCGGTAAACATTTTATGTCCTAGTGAAGAGATTTAAATAACATTTTACTGCAAAATACCCCCCTTCGCCCTGCAGTTTTCAAGATATCTGTCTTAGAAAATCCTCACCAGCTTTGGAATTTTATTTTTATCACATATAGGTTGAGGGAATTGTATATATGCTAGGCTGGCTAGAGCCACTCTACTGTGGTCACTGAACCAGTGAACTTGTCTGGGCTCGACTGGAAGTCCCACTGGTAAGTCTGGCCTGGGATATGGTATGGAGGGATTGGAAACTCCGCTGAAATTCGAGGCAGCCACCCGTGAATATTTGACTCGGTTAACCTGCTCCATACACATTTTAATCCACCCGCTGTCTTGAATACCCTTATGGAACATGGCCTATTTTGCATAGAAATAAGGTTTCATTTAAACACATATCTTGTACACGAAAGTTTAACTTGTTTTTTCTCAAACAACTCTGCTGTATTTGTCCTTTTTCCATCGCCTATAAAACGAGTTGAATTCACTTTATATGGAACAAACTAACTGAGTAAAGCATTCACGGCTGGCTGACTCTAATCTAAGCGGGGTTTCTAATCCCTCCATACTATATCCCAGGACAACCACAGTATTTTTAAAAATGTTTACTGATTAGCTAATTTCAGCCTTATAATATAGCTATAAAGCAGGAGTTTATGAATCTGTAGCCCTCTGGCTACGTGGAGCATGTTCCGAGCACAATCATGCTGTCTTAATTTAGCACTGGAGAGTAATTGATTTTCCAACAGACCAAAAAATATCACATTTGGTTTGTGTTAGTGTGGCTATGTATTGTTGGAAGATGTCATATAAGTGAAATACCCTTGAGTATGGCGTTAAACACCAAACAATCTATTTAGGAATCTGTAATTGGGTATTAAATACACCAACAGTGAATACTGTCCTATAACTAGTTTGTGTGAATTTAAATCAGAAACGCAGACTTTTACACTATAAATATAACAAATAGTAGTGAAAACCATGGTTATGAGTTTAGTGTAGGAGAGAGAAGGATTAGTTGGCACAAACTATATTTACACAGCTACACACTGCTACAATATACTTCAATATCTCCATGACATTTTGTCAGAATTTATACAAACAAATAGAACCACAACAAAATTGTCGCAACAAAATTCCCCACTTCCAGAAATGTCTGGCAGCATTCAATATCCTATGCGGAGTGTGCCAACCAGCCCCCTCTCCTTTTTTCTTCTAAACTTCTCTGGAAATTATTCTGAGAAGAACTGTGCCAATCTACTTATTGCCCTCTATTGCTGTAGGATCTTAATTAAAATGTTCCTTCAGGCATTTTTACTTTGAAGACTGTATGTTGATGTTCATAGCTGAACAATTATGTCAAGCTGTGTAAATTTACAAAAAAAAAAAACAGTACCGGTGGTTTCATAATGAAAGGGATTTAAATTAAAACGAAATTCATGTAGAAAATAAAGGCAGTAATAATTTCTGCAGGGCATTTCTTGATCTCTTAAAACTCTAATTGAATTCTCTTGTGAAGAGATTTAATAAATCCATACCAAAGGCCATTTACCGAAGAACTGCTGACGGTGAACCCTGAATGCTTCGTCTCATTTGGATAAGTGATGAATTAGTTTGAATTCCTAATACAGGAAGTGATTTCTGGGTTGATTACACAGGGAGAGATCTTGGCTTATTACCACCTCTGTGAGCCACATGTTACATGAAGCTACCTCAATCAGCAGGTTAACAGGTTACATAAGGGAATCAAGAGTTTTACAGGCCATAATTGTCTATCAGGTAAATCTAATATCATTAAAATCAGAGTACAGTACTGCCAGCATGTATGTTCCACTAAAACTAGACATTTTCAACAAACATCTTTGTGAGCCACATGTTACATGAAGCTACCTCAATCAGCAGGTTAACAGGTTACATAAGGGAATCAAGAGTTTTACAGG
>JAUELC010278799.1:0-10177 GCA_031471745.1 Cryptochiton stelleri
CACCCCGTCGACAAAATGTGAAAACTTACAGTCTAGACATGCTCAGAGAGCACCAGGACACAGACACACCCCGTCGACAAAATGTGAAAATTTATAATCTAGACATGACACATGACAATGAATCTCAGGGAGCACCAGAGCACAGGCACATACCATCAACCCCGGCGACAAAATGTGACAACTTACAGTCTAGACATGACACATGACAATGAATGTCCGGGAGCACCAGGGCACAGGCACATACCATCAACCTTGGCGACAAAATGTGAAAATTTACAGTCTAAACATGACACATGACAATGAATCTCAAGGAGCACCAGGGCACAGGAAGCACCAACCACCCCAGAGATTTACACTAATTGTGCAGAGGGGCATCTTACCGAGCAGTGGTTGACGGAGATCTATAAAAGCTGCCTCTCCTATCTTGATTAGTGTTTTACAGACATGGGGTGCCGCTAGCGGGGACTTCAGTAATGGTTTGAGGAGACGACAGAGGGGCACCATCTGATAGCCCACAACTGTATGACTTCCATTCACTGCTGCTTGTATCAACAGACAACATTTTGTCACTTCTTTGTCCATCTGCAAACACAATACGTTTAAAAAGACAATAAGTACTAGTCCCTTGAATTTTAAGAGTCGTAAAATGGACTGGAAGACCTTTCAGATTTATTAATGTCAAAACAGCCAAATTTTTAAAAAAACATGAACTAAACTGTGTGAAATTAAAATTTGATGTGTAAGTTAGAAAGCTCTATGCAAACTTTCAGTTCAATTCACTGATCATTTACACGACACAGACAACAACCAATGGCATGCCTGTTTGTTTGTTGTTTTACGCAGTACTTACGGTTATTTCACTCATATGACAAAGTGCCAGCCCAATGGGTGAAGGAAACCACCTTAAACATCACTGGCAACAAGCAATGGCAAGATACAAGACAATCACAGGACACAATACATGGTGCTACAGGACAAATTGTGTAAATTCAGTGCCACACAGATTGGCTATGTGGCTTTGTTTGTTTGTTTGATTGGGGTTTTACGCAGTACTTAAGGATATTTCACTCAATGGGTGAAGGGAACCACCCTCTACGCCACTGGCAACAAACAATGACAAGATACAAGACAATTACAGGACATAACAGGACGCCAGATTGGCTTCTTGTTGCCCCTTGTCAGGGCAATACGAAGCTCCCTCCAACTGCCTGCCAATACTGTGTGAAACTCAAAGTTGTCATTAGAAAGCTACATACAAAATTTCAGTTCAATTCACTGATCATTAGCACGACACTGACCACAACCAATGGCAAGATACAAGACAAGCTCAGGATGAGAAAAATGGAGCATAAGTTTGTTTGTTTGTTTGATTTGGGTTTAACGCCGTATTTAAGGTTTTTTTCACTCATATGACAGCGTCCAGCCCAATGAGTGAAGGAAATCACCCCTGACGCCACTGGCAACAAACAATGACAAGATACAAGACAACCACAGGACAAAACAGGACTCCTCAAACAGATCGGCTTCTTGTTGCCCCTTAGCTCTGAGAGCACCAGGGCAACAAGAAGCTCCCTCCAACCGCCCGCTGGAGCATAAGACAGTGGACAAATTAGCATTGAAAGACATTACAGCAAATTGGCTTTATGTTGCCCCTAAGCTCAGAAAGAACCAGGGTACAGGAAGCTCCCATCAACCACCCCTACCGATTTCCCATACCATGACTAACCTGAGTAAGTTTTTCTCTGATGGCCGATTCCTTCTCTAGCTGTACCTGAACCATCTCCTCTTGTTTCTTACTTAGTTTAGGTTTCACAACAACATTCTTTTTCTTGTTGTCCATTTCCTGTCAACACACAAAACACTTTTATAAGAATAGATTGTTTGCTTGATTGGGGTTATACGTCATACTTAAGGAAATCTTGCGTGATAATAAATCTAGTTGTAAATCCATAGAACTGTGTCCTTGTTTAAATATCATAGTTTGTGACTGCTGTGTGCCCTTGTGGCATTGCAAGTCTGTACTGTAAAAGTGCTGTGGTCGGTCTACCAGTGGACAGTGAAAGACCATATCATGCTGTTATTGCCCACCAGTCATCAATAATGCAAGTCATTATCGTGCTGTTGTTGCAACCAGTTGACAGCGCAAGACCATATCGAGCTGCTATTGCCACCAGTCATTGACAGTGGAAGTCTATATCGAGCTGTTGTTGCCAACCAGTCATTGACAGTGTAAGTCCATATCAAGCTGTTGTTGCCAACCAGTCATTGACAGTGGAAGTCCATATCGAGCTGTTGTTGCCAACCAGTCATTGACAGTGGAAGTCCATATCGAGCTGCTATTGCCACCAGTCATTGACAGTGCAAGTCCATATCGAGCTGTTATTGCCAACCAGTCATTGACAGCGCAAGTCCATATCGAGCTGCTATTGCCACCAGTCATTGACAGTGGAAGTCCATATCGAGCTGTTATTGCCACCAGTCATTGCTGTAAATCGTTTCCTTTCAACATTCAAACAGCTACTTGTTTGGGCCTACAATGTTCCCGTACTCTTACACCAAATTTAGACAAATTATTTCTTTGAATGCTAAGCTTCGATTGACGGCCAGGTATTTCATATCAATGTTGTACAAGGTAGGGAATACATAAGTAATGCATTGTGAGTGAGTACAACCAGACTAGTTGGAGCTGTGGCCATGTGAACCCTTCCATTGGTTTGTTTTTGTTTGATTGGGGTTTTACGCCGTACTTAAGGTTATTTCACTTATATGACGGCGTGCCAGCCCGATGGGTGAAGGAAACCACCCTCGACGCCACTGGCAACAAACAATGACAAGATACAAGACAATCACAGGACATAACAGAACGCCACAACGGCTTCTTGTTGCCCCTTAGCTCAGAGAGCACCAGGGCAACACGAAGCTCCCACCAACCACGCGCCCCTTCCATTGGAACCTAATGAATATTTTTATATCAGTACATGTAGGCAGCTCTTCAGCACTTGAAGGCAAAGCTACATTGTATCGGCAGATATGTACATGTTACAGGGGTTGAAAGAAGTCAATTTCTTACAAACCAAAACTCACAAAATTTTTTATTTTCCCATCAATATTGAATAATTTCTCCTTGAATATTTTGGGTCCAAATTAAATATTTTATTCAATCTACGTGCAGCTAAGGGAGCGTGTCTTTCTATATTCATAAAAAAAAGTTGGAGTTCTGGAAACTCATTCAAAATTACGCTTTGTGTTTCTGACATTTGCCGTATAAAAGGGTGGCTACCAGTACTATCCAAATTCCAAGCCTAAAAAACTACCTATTAATTAATTTCACTAAATAATTTCGTGATAACTATGCATAATTTTGTTAATTAATTTTGTGAAATACATAATAAATTTGATTGGTTGATATATAATTTAGTCAATATCAACAAATTTCGAAAGAAAAGAATCCATGTTCCGTCTTTCTGAGAAGTTTTCAACATGTAAGCTGATCTCCAAAATGGCGGTCTCGCTCGATTGATTATCTTGAAAGTCTTGGCGAAACTCAGGCATTGTGTCCGATTCAGAGTTTCCCCGATTCAGAACAATGTCAGCCACCAGTTGTGGAGTAAATATACGGATCAGGTTACAGCAGAACCTCAGTAACCGCAATCTTTTTTACAGTTTGGTGAGTTTCATTCTATTTAACAACCTTTATCTTAATATTCACCTGTTTACAAGATTATTTTGATTTTGTTAAACAAAAACAATCGTTCCAATAATTCTGAACGATCTGACAATAGTGACCGATCGGACAACGGCAAAAATTCGACAATTGAAAATCGGAACAAGGATGCGTTCCAATTTGGACGCCTTAGTTTCAACAGAACGTTTCAAATTTTGACATGCTTCGTAAGTGACTTGTTGATGCAACTTCTATCAATCCTTGATGTAGCAGCATGGGTTGGACTGGTTTAATCTGGTTCCAGACACACAATACAACTGTACTTGTTAAAGTCCTACATCTGACTCAAAGAAAAAAAACAAATGCGAAGGAGAATATTAAGTTTAGGTAAGGATTTACCTTCTTAAGTTCTTTCTCGGCCATCTGGTCCTCGTAAGAGTACAGTTTACTCTCTCGCCGTACATTAGCATCTTGAACAACTTTACCGGCACTACAAGAGAAAGTGAAAGACTGATACAAAAGAATGTGCAAATTGACTGTGTTAGACATCACAGATCGGCTTCGTGTTGCCACTTTATAGCTCAGAGAGCATCAGGTCACAGTAAGCTCCCAACAACACTGCGAAGAGGAACATTGAAGTGTGGTCAGCAGACTACCAATATTACAACAAACCCCTCATATTGTGCCGTCATATATGGTACGATTCTAAAAAGCTGCATCAACCAATATTTCCATTATTCAAACATTGTTGTTTTTTACCATATACATATCTACGTCTAAGGCTGACACTCATTCTTGTTGTTCTTGAGGACACTTCATTCAAAATACTATTTCCCAGCAGCCTCTGAATGGAACCAAATGAAACTCGACAGGATCATAGTAGAGATCAAGACCAAGAGCATCTCTGTGCTAGTTTTCATATTTTGGTTGATGCATGGGGTCCCATTTACCCTAAATCACTGACATTTCAACCATACACTAACTACTTTGGAAGCTCTACAGTATGTCAAAGGCTTCAGTTGGAAATAATATCTGGGAGTCAGATGGCAAGTTTGCTGTTAGGGAAAATCTTGATTTTTCAGAAAACGAAAATTTGTTTGCTTACATGCTATTATACTATCTTGAAATTTAAGGTGTTTTACAGTCTGGATTCTCAAAGTTGTACAACATACCCAGGCATTATAAATTCCCTTACCTCTCGACAATAGTTTTATCCCAGAGTTGTCCTGGTGGAGTCAGGAAGATCTCGTACTCGTTGAGGGTGACCTGGGTAAGGCCAGGCTTCTCTAAAGACTCACTGATATACTGTAAGAGAGACTGGGACACTTCATCGCCGGAGACCCTTATCAGAGTCCCTACTGAAGACTGATGATCCTAAATCATAGAGAGAACAAAAGCTCAAATGAATCCCAATATATGCCCAGATAAAAAAATCATGTTGGGATCATTGGCTATTTGAATTTGTGTCAATTTCACTGATTGATTGTCGTTGAAACCACCTGGAGATGGACGTATACCAAACTCAATCGCATGCGACATCTTGCCACATGAAATATTCCTACCAAGTTTGATAAGTGTCCGATAAGCAATTTATAAGTTAATTCCCGGAAACCAAAAAGTTGACCGACGAATGGACAGACAGACAGCCAGCCAGCCAGCCAACTCCATACCATCATACGGGCGTATAAAAACTAAGTAAACAGACAAATTTTTTCCCCACCTAGTCTGCCGTTGATATAATATATACGGTCTTTGTATACAGGCAGACAGAGTGGTATGCCTTTTTTGTTTGTGTAGTCTGGCAAGAATATATGCCGTATTTAAATAAAGTTATTTCACTCATACAACAGCGTGCCAGTTAAAGGAGTGAATCAATTTGCAAACCCCCCCTAGATGTTATTGGCAACAAATAGATAGGTTTCGTGTTGAGCACAGAGATCACCAGGCCAGCACTAGCCACCCCTACTTTTATCATTAGAAAACATTCTACCTGTGAGATGATTGGTCCTTCCAGTATCATCTGAAGACAGGACTTGCCATTCTCAGATAGGAAATGTCCAATATCCAGACCCAGCCCAGCTATCAGATCAACCCATATGTCACTGTTTGCTCCAACTACAAAAATATAATACAGAGAAAATATATCATATGAAAAGGTCGTAAACAATATTTTCATTATTTTGTGATAATACTCTCTCAGTTAAAACAGATAAAGTCCACACAATTTAGCAGCCTGAGTGATTGATGATCTGGTGACGTTTATGGGTTCATTAAAACACAACAAAGACGGTTGTGTCAGAATTAGTGTTAAGCTTAGTGTTAAGCGCCGTACTCAAGGGTATTTTACTTATGACGTTGATGTACTACAACAGTAAATAGCCACACTCACACAGCCATAAAATGAGAAGTGTTTTGCTCTGTTGGGAAATAAATATTCCTCCAGTGCTAAGTAAAGACAGCATGACTATGCTGGGAACATGCTGCCCTTAGCCAGAGGGTGTATAATCTGGTTGTATTGTACATCTTAAAGCATTAAGCTAATGACACAAACAAGAATGACCTAGAAATTATGCTATCTTTTTTAGCAATGTTACAAATAATGAATAGACAAAGTTTCAGACATTACACGAAACAGTCTATGTTACTTGAGACATACCTATACAAGGGTGGTGAGCAATGAGCAGTGATTCTCTAGCGATGTTAGCAGCGTCTTTAGGATCCGCCTTCTCCACACGACAGAGACACGTTAAAGCTTGGGCCAGTATCTGTGGCTTGACATAGCGAGCTGCGCCGTCAGTGGAGGTCACTCCGTCCCCATCTCCACCTGTCAGCAGTAACTCAGGATCTATAAACTGAATCAGGAAACAGAAGCAAATTAATAGGTTGGTAAAAACAAAAAAAACTTGTCCAATTAAAATACTGCAAATCAGGAGACTCCCTAGAGTTGTTACTACAAATCGCGCTGTGTGAAGACTAAAGTATACAGCCAAATGAAGCTTCTCCATAAAAAAAATAAATAATTAAGATGTGACTAATATAACAAGGCACAAACTTTCTTACTCTTGGTTTGGTTGGATTGGTGTTTTACGCTGTACTTAAGGTTATTTCACTTTATGAACCACATTGGTTAGACCAACATCGGTGAGATGAACATCGGTACACTTAACTGATATGTCACGGGATCAGTCAGAATCACAAAGAAAAAAGGTAATAACAGTTTCCTCTTGAATATCTTCTTTTTTCTTTTTTTTGATTAGGGTTTTACGCCGTACTTAAGTTTATTTCACTAATATGATGGCGTGCCAGCTCAATGGGTGAAAGAAACCATGCTCGATGCCACTGGCAACAAACAATGACAAGATACAAGCACAGGACATAATACACGGTGCAAAAAGACAAATTGTGCAAATTTACATTGCACGACGTCACAAAACATATTGTGTTGCCTCTTAGCTCTAAGAGCACCAGGGCAACAGGAAGGTCACTCCAACCGCCTGCGCATACCTTTTGTTTAGAGAATAGCTCTTTGAACTCTGTAATTAGTGATAGAGCTATCTGAGCGCCCCCTAAGAGCCCTGTGGCACGGTTGATGGCAGCACCCGCCTGACGTCTTATCTCCCACTGAGGTCTTGTCAGACAATAAACCAGGGCCTTGTAGTACAACCTGTGAACAAAGATAAACTACTGTAAATTGTAAATATAAAGACCATAAAAACTTAATGAATTTTTTCTCATGGACTTTTTCGGAAAAATTTAGAGAGGGTGGGAGTGTTTTTATTTTATATTTCCTAGTATTTATTGGTGCATGCATTTTTTTAATTAATTTTTTTTATATGCCTTTGGCCATTATTGAGAAATTTGATGATACACGTCAGAAATTATTGAAATTTTGTCAACTACAACAATTTCCCCTCCTAGTTCTTGATGAACAACTGTATTCGTCTAAGAGTTTCTAATTGAAAAACAAAACCCTAATGGGCTTTCAAATTGGAGCGGCATCATTTTTTTATATATACCAAAAATGCAACAAAAAAAAAAATATCGGCCACGAACTTGTGAGGTACATCGGAAGAGGATCAGCCGTCTAACCCACTAACCACTGAGCTACAGCACGGGCCCACATCCTCTAAATCTGTCATAGGCTGTACAGGCGAACACCAAGAATCAAGAGCCCAAGCAGTCTAAGTTTCCGGGCTAACTTTATACCTAACTTGTTTATTGTCTATTGTGTATGAAACGTGTTACTCTCCCTTACCTGGAACTTTTCTCTGTTAGTTTGTGAGGATGATCCAGGATCAATCTCTCTGATAGACTAACCACATTCTGGAGAGCTGTAAACAAAATTATCAAGGCACAGTTAGAAAAGGAAGTAATAAAATTTATTTATTTTATTGATGTACATGCTCGGTGTTAAACAGCATATTTAATGGTTTTTCACTTAAATGACAACTTTGAACTGTGAGGAAGACATTTGTTGGCAGGATACCTGGTAACAATCATCCCTTGTAAACTCATGAGTCACTACTAACTTTTCCTCGGATAAGTAAGGCCTATGGGGGGATTTGAACTAGCTCAGTGTAACTACGCCAGACTATCGAGAGGAGGGAGGCTGTGTTTTATCCAGAGCTAGATTTGAACAAGCTCAGTGTAACTACGCAATACTAGCGAGAGGAGGGAGGCTGTGTATTATCCAGAGCTAGATTTGAACAAAAACCGTGTAACTACGCCAGACTATCGAGAGGAGGGGGGCTGTGTATTATCCATAGCTAGGTTTGAACAAGCTCGGTGTAACAACGCCAGACTAGCGAGAGGGGGGAGGCTGTGAATTATCCATAGCTAGATTTGAACCTGTGTCGTACAAAAAAGGGAGGTTTAGAATTTCAATTGTATTGCACATTTTGTCAATTTTTAAAAGCTTTATTGGAGAGACCAGATTAAAAATGGGTCAGTAATTATTGGCTAAACTAAATTAAACCAAACTTTATTTTAAGAATGGACTTGGGGCCTCTGTTCAACCACCCACTTAGATTGATATAAAGATATACTCACCATCCTCGGAGGCATTGGACAGGAATTTCTCATTAACCACCAGTTGTTTATTCACATCCAATACAATGTTCCAGAAAGGTCCCAGTTTAGATTCTGTAACATTTCACAAATGCATTAGCTTAATTATTCAGGGATAGAATTTCTTAAACAGTTTAAGAGTATATGTTTGATTCATTGGTGTTAAACGCCGTGCTCAAGGGTATTTCACTTACATGTATATGATAGCGTTGCACTCCAAAAGTATATAGTTACACTGACACAACAATAAAATGCGAAGTGTTGGAAAAATAATGCTCCTCTAGTGCTAAGTAAAGACAGCAGGACTACTCTGAGAACAAGCTACCCTTAGCCCAAGAGCTGCAAGAGTACAAGGCTTCTTATTAATTTTAGTCAATTGGGCGAATCCAGCTTGCACCCCTGAAAACAAAATGTGCAAACATTCTAACTTCGTTTGGGTGAAATCCTATGTCTGGGAGAAATTTTGAAAAGAATGTATGAACTGTTTGTAGCATTTCGTGAAATATTAAAGATATTTAATTTTGGTTCAGTTTTAAACACGGGTTTGTTCTTCAGTTGCTATATATTATTATCTACTTGTAGGAACAAAGTTTGATCTGAGAATTACAGAGTTGTATATTGTAGTAACAAAGTGTTAAATGTGTAACTAAATTATTTTTTGTTTTGTTTTTTTAAAACCTAGTATATATGTGGACCAGTTTTGTTGGTTTGATTGTTGCGTAACGTCATACTAAAGGGTTTTTCACTTATAACATTACTTTGCATTACCAGAGTTTGGTGGAAAACCTGGTAAAAAACTACCCTGTAATCTCTGCAGTCATCAATTCACTTGCTGTGTATACATGTACCTACATGTAGATCAACAGACCAATGCGCTATCCACTGAGCAACTCCGCAACTATAGACAAGTTTGAAAAATATGTTTATTCTACAGTTGCTTAAACGTTCTATGGACCATCTTTATTTCAATTTCATCGAACACAACAAGCCTAGGTTTGACATCAAACTACAAAGGCTTCTTAATTGACAGTTCTTGCGTTAATGCTGTGCAAATTGTTGAACCGTTGGCTGAAATTGTGTTTACCTGCAGTGATATCTACAGCAGCCAGTCGAATGAGGAGGCACATAGCTGACACGGCCTCTGTCACCAGCTGTGGTTGACTAGATTGGTTACAGGCTTTCTCTAAGGTTTGTAACAAAAGAGGTATCATCGGGGCTGCTAGCAACAGTGTGTCACCTAAAACAACAAACACATAACGTAAGCAATGTAGATCTGTCGACATGTAGATCTGTTAACATGTAGATCTGTTAATATGTAGATCTGTTAACATGTAGATCTGTCAACATGTAGATCTGTTAACATGTAGATCTGTTAGATCTGTTAATATGTAGATCTGTTAACATGTAGATCTGTTAGATCTGTTAACAGTTAGATCTGTTAGATCT
>JAUELC010278810.1:0-10177 GCA_031471745.1 Cryptochiton stelleri
TTGCTCCGCCCCCCCCCCCCCCCCCCCCCTTGGGCTGGCACGCCGTCATATGAGTGAAATAACCTTAAGTACGGCGTAAAACCCCAATCAAACAAACAAACTTTATCGATATGACGGCATCTCAACTGCTAAATGTCTATTCCCCTGGTGCTCTCTGAGCCAATAGGCCACACCAAGCCTTGCGTTGTTAATCTGCTCACTTTGTCTTATTGCACCATCTTTTAAATCTTGGCTTCGTCTTGTATCTTGTCATTGTTTGTTGCCATTGATGACAAGGGTGGTTTTCTTCCCCCATTTCGACTGTCCTACTGTCATGTGAGTGGAATAAACGTTAGTGCGACGTAAAAACCTAATCAAACAAATAAATATCTATTACGGAAATCAATTCTCAACAAGAAATTTCATATTTAATACTATTTAACGGGAAGGGATATACGGTCTAGATTTACTTGTCTGTAGGTTTTATCACCAGGGTGCGGTGTAGAATGAAGTAGCTGGTACATTGTAAATTATCCCGTTATAAAGCTGCCACGATACAAGGCTTAACTTCAATATCTGACAAACGTCATATATTTTCCGGTCAATTGCCCCCTGCTTGTCGACAGAGGCTTGTTATCAGTGGCTCAGACCCGGGCCTATAACTCGTTTATCAGCCCACTTTTGCAGGGCTATATCTAAACTCTGTATTCATTACACCCTGTCAAACAGCAATAATATGCACCGTGTTAATATCTCCATTAGTTCGCAGTCGCCCGGATATAAGTCAATATTTTTATCCCGGGGTAGAAATCAATCGGAAGGACATGATATTTGTCATGTTTACCATGGGTTAAAACGAGTCACTTTAGATCAGGAAGGAATTTGTAATCGTTAAAACTCATAACCTACAAATTCAGCTTAAAGTTTGGTTATTAAAAGTGTTAAAAATAAATAAGATCGTATTTTGCTCAATTATTAATGCTCGTCACAGTACTCTAGGAATAAATTATCTTTTTCTTAATAGTCACTTTTTTATTTATTTATCCTAACTGTAGTTTGTGTCTATCAAGAATTGACACAAGAGTTTATAAAATGTTTAAAGCGTACGACAAGTGACACGGAATGGCTACTCTAGCTGTTTTTCTGAGTTGATATGAAGTGTTCTGTAACACATTAGATGAATTTTTGCTGCAAGCATATTCTTAATCAGCGCTAACAATTCAAACATGATGGATAAAAACGTGACGTAACTCTGGAGAAACTTTGGTAATGGGCCTTATTACCAGACGGCGGCAATGCGTGACGATTTATCGTGAAATATGATACGATCTTCAGTGGTTGCTGGTCTAACTGTACAATACGGAGAATATATGGCCCGCCACGTGACCCCTTAACTCGTATATACAACAGCCGGTGTGTCACTCTGTAGATAAGACAGAACAAATCACCTCTCGAGGGTTAACGTTGCAATTTGAAATCGTTCGTGTTCGGCTTGCTGGCCGGAATAAATCGCCGTGTCATCTGCACTGAGAGACCGACTTATGCCCCACACATTTACATTAAGAAATGACGTTTTACCGTTTCACCTGAATTGCACCGAACCCCCATTCCGATGTCACCGGGCGTTTGACAAAGTGATATCGCTTGTCACTGTCATTAGATCAACTGGTCTAAAATGGCTACTCTAACTAATGTTTTAATTGGACGTTTTGGAAATAGATAATATAGGCCTTCAGTACAAAACACTTTAACTTTACTGATTATTAAATAACAAACACGTTCTGCTATTAATAACGGATTAAAAACTCATTTATTGTGTAAAACACGGAAGTAAAGCGATATTATAAATTGTCTAACAAATTTGCCAAGATGGAGAACTATAGTAACAGAGGTAATATTTTAGTCGAGTGCAAATTGGCTTGAGACATTCCGTATCCAAAATATTTAAATATTTATGGCAGAGAATATTTTGTTGTAGTTCGAGTTGTCAGGAGAACACCAAATAGGCAGAACATGTTTTGTTTAAACAAATCATAGACAGCTGGCACAGGAAGTCAAAATGCCAATAGTAATATTACGGAGTTTTGGTTGAAATAAACGGCTAAACAATGGTGTAATTGCGTGTAATTATGACAAACATTTAGCGACTGATAACAGAGTGTTTTACGATTGACTCCACCAATTAACTGGCGTCAAATTTTTAAATTGAGACTATGGCACTTATATTTTCTTTATTGAGTCAGCAATAAACTACCCATTTAACCAATGGTGGTCACCATCCCCATTTTGTTTGTCGATAAATGCGACCCACTACAGACAGTATAAATTGGAATAGACTCATAGATGTCAAGCAATATCTATGTAGGGCCTAATTTAGTTTAATTCAGTGTTATATATATATGTAATTTAGTTGCAGACATATGTAATTCATTTACAGATATCTGTTGTCCAATTAGATATAATATACAGTTAAAGTATACGATAGAGGCAGTTAGCAAGTTTCTGGTTCCCCGAGACCTGGCCTATTTCTTGAGGCGAAGCTGAGGGAAATATACCTGGTCAAGGGTAACCAGAATCTTGCTTACTCCCTTTATTGTATTCTTTAACTGTTTTTTTATTCCGATACAAAAGCTAAATGAAGAACGAAGCTTCAACTGTAATGTTTAATTAAACGTAACGTTAAAAAAACTAACTTTTAATCAATGAACAATAAGTCAACGAGAGGAGATAGAATTCTAACAAACTGTCGTCTGCTGAAGCGAAGGTCGCGTTATAATTGTAATAGCTCCGACCACAGCGTCGCTGATTGACCAACGTCAAAACGCCCCTCCCACCGGGCCCCTCCCACAGGGAAAACTAAAACACCTTTTATCAGGAGTATAGTCAAAGACGGCAAAATATAGGGAATTAGCAAATTTTAACGATTTACTTTTATATATTGAAAAAAAAAATGGTAGAGGTATACTAATTATGCTACGTTAGTTATTCTCTCGGGGTTTTGTTTTTTGTGTCTAATGGTTTTTTTTTTCTTGTATAAGCTTAATTACCTTGGCATACATAATTCAGTAGAATGGACACGCCAATACCAACAAGTAAATGATTTACAGGTTAGTCAGTGATAATGGAGTCCCATAAAGCGGGCCGTATAAATAGAACTACCATGCTGTCATCAACTTCATTAAGCCTAGATTTACATTAAAACACCCAAGCTCTTCCGCCGGTTCAAGAAGGAAATATTATATTTGACAATAGTCTAATGTAACGACGTATGTAAACAGTGGAGGTGATAAAGTATTTCAGTATATAGGTGACACGACTGACTGGTTTCACTAACGGCTAAATGACACCAAGAATAATTGTTGTATCCATAGATTGTCGACCACCAACATATCGTTAGCCCACCTCACTATCTCCATAAAGATCAAAGACTTTTTTTATTCTCCGCTTCAAGGATAACCATTGATTCTCCTATAATACTATTGATCCAATCTCTCACTATAGCGTCATGATTACAGAAGTAATTCATTCTTTACGGGTGATTAACATAAAACGTGCGATTTTACTATTGTTCACGAGTTGCTGTAAATGGGTGTGGATTGTTTATATGGGATAGTATGAAAGCTATTTCCTTATCGTAACACTTGGGCCGCTCGCGTGACTACATCGTGTTGCCGTCACACCGAGTGACATGTATGGAAAGAACCAAGACATGATTTGGGAAACACAGCAAGTTCAGGTTCTTTCGAGTCTATATAATGCAGAGTTGAATGTTTTTCAACACACAAGACGGTGGGATCAAAACCCCAAAGAGCTTGTATCGCAGAAAGATTGGAAATGGTATATAACAAACGATTACACGAATATTGTATTTTTGATAACACACTTTTTGTAAACTGAAATTGTTTTCTTCATTTTGGCTGTTGGCTGAAGAAGCTGTTGCGAGCGATCTCTTTTACTATAGCCTACGTGCAGATGTATTGTATATAACATTGCTTCGTGTGTCTGTGGTGTTAATTCATTTTTAATATATCCTTACCGCCTAGAAATGCCATTAAATGCTTTAGATGAGTTTTAGTTGACAGTTTATCGTCCCGAAAAGACAATGGCACCATAAATTCGTTTTGTAGCACTGAGTTATACCACAGATAAAATATAAAAGAACACACACAGTGAATATGAACCAATAAATCGATAGTTCTTTATCAACGTGACAGAGAGTAGAACAGTTGGATGCCATACAGTTACTACATACACTGCGGAATAAATGATAACACAATTATCAACTTTCCTTCGCTCAAGCATTATTTATAAGAGTTTTGATCAATGTGACCCATCTCAAACCAACGTAGTGATCATAATGTAAAACATAGGCTACCTTATTTTAATTCAAATTGAAGAACACGATTTTTTATTTTTATTTATATTTAAACCATATTTATACAGGGTAGTAATCTGTTCAGTACACATGCACTGTTCTCCCACAGAGCCCGGTTGACACACACACTTGCATTACAACAGTTCACTCACATAGCATAGATATAAACATATTATATACAAAAATAAATCACAGGTATCATGTAAATGCATAATTAAGTAAATGTATTTTCTTCATTTGTAAAAATATATATTTAAATATATAAATATGTACATATATGTGCAATACGCACATCAGTCAAAGTTTATTATAAAAATATGTAGTTTTTTATTTATTTATTATTAATTTTGTTTGTTTTTTGTTTGTTTCATTTATGTCTAAAATACAACCGTTTAAAAGATTTGATTATTGTGTTTATTGCACATATCATTCATTTTGAAAATAAATTCGTTTAAAGCATTTGACTGTAGAATTTAGGACTTTCTGTGGGAGATTGTTATATAAAATAGCGCCTCTATAGGTTAATGATTTTTTACCAACCTCCAGGCGAAATTTTGGTACAGTAAGAAGACCTTTAGTGGAAGACCTAGTTGAATGGCTATGTCTTAATTCAACTTTTTTAAACTTATCCACTAAATTGCTTGGTCCCTCTTTGTTGACACACTTGTGGACAAACTTACAGATATGGAAATTTTGACTAGACGACATCGCAATAGTCAAACTGAGGGAGAATTAGCGATTTATAGAGAATGTCAGCGGTATGTTGGTTTAGATATTGATGAATGCGCGAAAGGACCGCGATTCTACTAACACATTCATAGAACATGTCCTACTATGATTTATCTTGTTTTCACAAATAGTTCAATACAGTATATCTCACTTTTTCATATTTGTGCATTCATAAGAAAACACTAAACATTACGAAGGATTCCATATCTTCAGAGAATTACCGTGCTGTAATTAATTGCACTTATAGCTATGATAATTTTTTGCAAATTTTTCCTGACTTTTTTTAGATCCTGCTGTACCCCAGTCTGTACGAGTTGATATGAACTTGACGTCCCCTGAGCAATTACTATTCTTACACTGGAGATCAGGCGGTGGCAAGGTCAACCACTATGACATCACAATCTCTGGTGGAGGAACGAATATAACTGAACAATACTTCCCCACCCCAGATGATGGTGATGAATATAACATATTGTTACCACCTGTATCTCCCAGGGCTGTATATGATATCTCAATAGTATCAGTCAGTGGGCAGTACAAATCCTTACCTGCCCTTAAACAGTTTCGTTTTGGTAAGAGAATTTCCAGTCTATTCAGTTTCAACTGTTCTACTTACCTTTATAAATAGTTTAGAAAAAGCAACCCAAGCAAATCTTAATCCAGGTTTTGAAAATTGTCAGTTCATCAGAAAACATTATGTTTAATTATTTACAACTTTGGTGTATTGAAACAATGACCATTTAGCAAGTTGTACAATGGAATTAAGTGGGCGGTTGGAGAGAGCTTCCTGTTGTCTTGGTGCGTGGAGAGCTAAGGGGCAACATGAAGCCGATTTGACGTGGTGCACTGTAAATTTAAACAATTTGTCTTATTGCACCATGTATTATGCCCTGTGCTTGTCTTGTGTCTTGTCATTGTTTGTTGCCAGTGGCGTCGAGGGTGGTTTCTTTCACCCAATATACTGGCATGCTCCCAAATGAGTGAAATAACTTTAAGTACGGTGTAAAACTCCAATTAAACAAACAAACAATGTAATTCAAACTGTGTGTTTAATTATTTATTATACTTATAAATGTCATTGGGACAAGTTTTTATTTATAGCATTTTATTTACTGAATATTTTTTGTTGAGCAGTAAACTCTGACCCCACTAGGGTTGAAGTGTACGGCATGACACCCTACTCAGCTGAACTGGGTATTTCTCTGCTGGGTAACACATCAGAGAATCCTGAGATTGAAGTACTTCTACTGGACAGCAATGGTCAGGACTTGTTTGTGAGAGGCAACCAGACAGTATGGAGAGGGAGTGGTCGGGACAGGGTTGTTCAGGTCAACCTCTCAGACAGACCTCTCAGAGCTAACAGAAATTACAGTGTGGCCGTCAGGACAATGTTTAACGGGACTTGGAGTGAACCACTACCTTCAGAAAACATTGTAACCTTAGGTATACTTTCTTTCACCAATTGTGAGCCAGTCAAATCTTTAAACAAATCTACCTATGACTCTACAAGCTATCTATATATTTTCCTGATATACCATTGATGTGGGGATCAAACAGTCAGAAAATACAGTTTAAAAGTCAGATTCGGTCACAACCATGCCTATTGGTGAAATAAATAGACAAGCTAACAAAGGCTATATTACACTAAAGCTATTCTCGATGTTGCCATGTATATTCATCGTGAACATGATTGTTTCTTCCTTTGTCATGTGCAAATGGTTGTTAGTAGCTTTCTTTGCCCTGGTGATATCTGAGCTAAGGGCAAAACAAAGCTGATCTGTTGTGGTTTCTTCCACTGTAAATTTGCACACTTTGTCTTATTGGACCATGTTTTGTCTTCTGTGATTGTCTTGTATCTTGTCATTGTTTGTTGGCAGTTGGGCTATCGTATGAGTATGAGTGGAATAACATTAAGCACTGTGTAAAACAAACCATTGTCAAGTTATTATATATATATCGTAAGCTTGCAATATTTTAATTATCAATACAATATCTTTTCTTTCTTGTAAACGTTTCTACATTGTGGGAGTAAATTAGATTGCAATACTGCTGTTCCAGTAGAAACTAAAATCGCTTGAAAAGTCTTTGAAGTTTAGGTGCATGGATGCATAATGAATCCTGATAAAAAATCACTTTTACAAAGTAATAATCTGAACCATAAATTTGCCTTGTTTTCAGACCCATTAATTCCTTTTATAAGGAGTATTTTGTTAACTCCCGATGCTAACTCTGGTCAGACAGGGTCATCTTCCACTGCCGTGGTATCTGTACAACCTGGAGAAGATTTAGTGATAACATACTTCTTGGAATGGTTGTTGAATAGCACTGACTACACCTGGAACACCACCTATATTGCTACTGCTGAGGAGGCATATCATCGGGTGAATATACCAGTGGAAGGTCTTGTTCCAGGCGAGACATATATCTTCACAGCTACTGCCATAGGGGTCAACAGAAGCTCTACAGGATTCCAGTATATTTTCACTCAAGGTACATTTTGTTCAGCATATTATAGTTTTAAACAATGTTTGTTGTTGGACCCTTCCTGGCATCTTCTCAGGAAGATGTTGGGATCATCCTCGCCAAAACCATGAAAGATGTGGAGAAGATCCCGGGTTTTAGAGAAAGCCAGACCCTGGAAGTTTTGTACCCAAACAACCTAGGTTTTCAATCCTATTAATGCTTCCAATATTTTATTTATATGTTTTTAAAAGCAGACAGAGAAAAGTAATTGCCTCTATATGTATGTTTTGTAACTTTAGACTGTTTTTTTTTTATCAGTTATACTGACTTTGCAAACTACATGTAGCTGTTTATTGTTAAAGAAATTTAACAGTAAGTATGGTAATCTTACTTGGTCATTATTTAATGAAGGAGTCGTTGAAATATTAAGTAAAATAACTTTCTATTTTCCCAGATCCTAGTCGTCCATCATCAGTGAAGATAATAGAAAACGTTACCTCCCCTGATGGAGATCTTCTGCTTATGTGGAATTCTGGGAGTGGGAAAGCTGACTATTATGAGATCAATGTGATCGGTGGGGATGGAACTAATTTCAACACTCAGTATTCAGCATCAGAGCCAGGGCCATACATGTTCCAGCTTCCCCCGCTGACTCCAGGCGCATCCTATGGATATACCGTACAGGCTGTGTCCAAGGACAAGGAATCACGCCCAGATATAAAACAATTCAGATATGGTTAGTAGGTCTTGGTCCAGGATTCAAAAAGTTCTGTTCCAAATATATTTTTCTATATGCAGAGAGAAAAAAATGCTTGCCTCCACCAGGATGCGAACCCTGATCGAAATATATATATTCCATATGAAGAAAAACTGATTGACATGCTTTATTTCATATTGGGTATGATTGTGGACAACTCTTGATCTCAACAAATTAAAAGTTGAAACATTAACTTTGGTTGAAAAGTTAAAGTTGTCTTTTGTTGAATAGTTTAGAGTGGAAGGTATGTTTGCAAAGTTCAAAAGTTAAAAGTTGACTTTGGTTTAAAAGTTAAGAGCAAAAGGTACGTTCTCAAAGTTGAAAAGTTAACTTTGCTTGCAGAGTTAAAAGTTTGGACCCATAGTCAGTGGGTACATTCCAGTTTTACTGTCTCAGAACTTTGAAAATGGTCCCTCTTAATGGATATTATTTTATTAGAATATCCTGAACACTGGAGCATCACTCATATAAGTTTTAAAATCTTTAAAAGCTGTTAAGAGACATAGAAACTGTGTTTAATTCATACACTTTCATGTATATAACAGTTGATACAGATCTGACTGAGGTGCGTCTATTTGGAATGACTCCCTACACAGTTGAACTGGGAGTGACATTGTTAGGAAACACCAGCCAGATACCAGTCATTGAGGTATGTCATAGGTTTTAACAAAAATCTTCTTCTTTAAACATTCATACAACTTAAACAAGGATGAAAACATGTTTTTGTTATAGGAATAAATCTTGTTTACGGCCCTTTATTGCTCTGTCGGTAGATTTAACTATATTAGTGAATGAATTAATAGTATATGTTCTATACATAGCGAAAACATGGTGTTTTTTAATAGGAATAACTCTGGTTTGAGATTTTACTTTATATACAGAGAAATTGATTACTTTTTTTTCAGTAAAGTTAACCTGAGAGATGGAGATGATCCTCACCAGTAATAAATATAGTGTATGGAGTTTGCTATGTTGAATATGATAATAAAGAAGTCAAGTTATTTCCTAATATAGGTTAACCTGAGAGATGGAGAAGACCGGAATTTGTTCCTCACCAGTAATCAGACAGTATGGAAAGGGAGTGGTCGTGACAGGGTTGTTCAGGTCAACCTTTCAGAAAGACCTCTCAGAGCTAACAGGGATTACAAAGTGGCCGTCAGGACCATGTATGATGGCAGATGGAACAACCCCTTGCCTTCTCAGAACTACATTACACTAGGTTAGTCCAGAAATATCCATGCACAGGGGGTGGGAGCAAGGCCTTCTTATGACATGGCCATGCACACTGAGCAATTGCTTTGGGGCCCCAGGGCTTGAATACTGATCTTCAATTTTTTTTATGTTTTGGATTTTTAGGGTCCACACTACATTAATTTGCTCTTGGGACTCAATTTCTGAACACAGTCCGAGGTGGGTGAAAGATAATATGAGAGCAAGTTTGCAAGTTTGAATTCATGATAATAATAATGTTCTTGTTCTAGTTCATGAAATTATTTATGCTCACATAAACTCTTTTCTAGAGTGTATCTTTGTCTATATTTATCTTGAACCCCATGTAAAATGAGCTTGGAAATTTATTGATCAATTATTTGATTAATTGGTTATGCTAACTCCCTAAAGTTATGAGCTCAAAACAACAATAGCAACTCTGTTAAATTCCTTCCACACCTTGAAAAACTATTGTGCTTACTCTTTAGTGAATAACACTCAAAATGATTTTAAAAACAAATACCATACAAACTCATTCATAAGAAACGGGATTTTTTAACATTCATCTTGATAAACCTGTTAATGAACTTTTTTTATTGTTTCTTCTTACAGATCCGTTAACACCACATATTGATGAAGTCCGGCTGTTGCCTGATGCAAACAGT
>JAUELC010278821.1:0-10175 GCA_031471745.1 Cryptochiton stelleri
AAACCCCAATCGAAGAAATCAACAAAAACAATTGATTGATTGATTGATTGATTGATTGGTGTTTAAAGCCGTACTCAAGGGTTTTTCACTTATATGACGGCGGTGTACTCCAACAGTAAAAAGCAACACTAACACAAATCACAAAATGTGAAGTGTTTCGCTCTGTTGGAAAATTAATATTCCTCCAGTGCTACGTAAAGACAGCATGATTATGCTTGGAACAGACTGCCCCTAACCAGATGGGTATTGCATTGGAAATTCCACAATTATGGTCTTATTGCCCCCATGTTATACGTCCTGTGACTGTAACTTGTTATTGTTTCTTGTCAGTGTCGTGTGATGCTGGTGTCCGTCACCCATTGTATTGGTACTCCGTCATAAGGATATAATAACCGTTAGTACGACATAAAACACGACTCAAACGAGCGTAAATTTGCTGCAGTAAAATAGAAATGTCTGTGCAGTTTAACATATTACACCAGACATCTGTTAACTAGAAGTATGCAACGCCCCAATCGTCAAATGAAATGTTAAACGGTGGTCAAATACCTCTATGTCGGCGGGCGGCTGGAGGGAGCTTCGTGTTTACCTTAAGTACGGCGTAAAACCCCAATCAATCAAACAAACAAACCTCAACGCCGTTGATCTGGTACAATGGGCGTGACACACTTCTGAGTACACTTAATAACTGTCGTTTGTGGGGCTGATATGTATACATATATGACTAAATTGAAGTCATATTAAATGTCATAATAAAATGTCAATAACACTATTATGCTATTTTTATTCATAATAATGAAAAGTTGCCACAGCGACAAAGTAATGCAAGGTACTTTAATTTACCACAGTTAATGAGTTCCAACTTAGGCAGATTACACTTGCTTGGAGCAAAATAACCACGTAGTTGTTCTTTAGGCATTTCCAACCAACTCTTTTGATAGGAATGTTTTCCCCTAAGGACTAATTCTGATAAAAGCAGAAATATTGTCAACAAGACAGTGTTAGATTTACATCAAGTTATGGTGTATTCTCCTTTAATATCTCTACTGAACGCTGGTTTTCATTGCATGTATCAAACGAATTGTTCTGGACGTTTCTGGATAATCTTATAATCATTGGTTTTCTGGTTAATTGAGGATAACCGGTGCCATATGAGTGCCATGACCTTAAGTACGATGGACGGGCGGTTGGAGGGAGCTTCCGGTTGCCCTGGTGCTACGGAGCCAATGGGCAGCATGAAGCTGTGGCGTCCTGTTATGTCCCATGATTGTCTTGTATCCTGCCATATGTTGTTGCCAGTGGCGTTTGGGGGTGGTTGCCTTCACCCATTGGGCTGGCACGCCGTCTTATAAGTGAAATAACCTTAAGCACGGCGTAAAAAGCTAATCAAATAATCCAACATGTAAGTACGGTGCTAAAAAAAAAAAAAAATCTTTTTTCTTGACAGCTAACGGGTGAGCAGTATGAGTACACGGATACGCGCCTGTTGACCATGGTCAAGAGGGTTGACGCGATGCAGTCTCTTCTTCTACCCAGCGCGAATGGCTTGCTATCAATGTTCCCATTTCTGAGATTTCTGCCTTTTGGACATGGAGTAGCCTACAAGGAAACCATCGCTCTGACAAAGAAACTGAAAGAAATTATTTTCGACCCGTTAAAGGTAATGTTGGTATTAAAATACAGTACTCTTCGGGAAATTTTCTCTACTATTTGATTTCTTTGGTTGGTATTTTACGCCGTACTAAATAGTTTTTCACATATATGGCGGCGTTGTGCTCCAACATTACACAGTAACATGTTCACAACCAAAATATGAAGTGTTTTGCTTTGTTGGTAAGTTAATTATGTTCCCCCAATGCTAAGCAAAAATGCCATGAATGTAAGCTAGAAACATACTGCTCCTAGCTAGAGGGCTCAACCAATTGGTGGGTGAGTGGGCGATTGGTGTTTAAGGCCGTACTCAAGGGTATTTCACTTATATGACGGCGGTGTATTCCAACAGTAAATAGGTACACTAACACAAACCATAAAGTGTGAGATGTTTTGCTCTGTTGTAAAATTAATGTTCCTCCAGTGACATGTAAATACAGCATGACCACGGTCAAAACATGCTGTCCTTAGACACAGGCCCCAATTGGTGGGAGATTCCAATGCTATGGTGTTCGGTATAACCGTTTTGTTGTGTCTTGTACTGTAAATTTGCACACTTTGTCTTATTGCACCATGTTTTTCGTCTTATACATGTATCTTGTCATTGTTTATTGCCGGCGACGTCGAGAGAGGTTCCCTTCGCCATTTGTGATGGCACGCCATCATGGGAGTAAAATAACCTTAAATATGGCGTAAAACCCCAATCAAACACATGAAAGTTATCCTACGTAGTTCTATGGAGAACAAAACAACAGAATAACTTTGAGCCATTCAATGTGATGCAATTTACGTTACAATACAAGGACCCTGAAGATTATCTTTTGATACATGAATAGATTATCTTTAATTTATTAAAAAATATATATATAGTTACAGAAACGCCAGCGAATTGTTTTAATTTACCCTGAAGATTATCTTTTGCTACATAAATAGATTATCTTTAATTTATTAAAAAAATTATATAATTATAGAAACGCCAGCGAAATGTTTTAATTTATCGAAAGAAAGAAAGTAACTGTTGTACTTGAATACGATAGCTAACGGCAAAAATTAACTGGTTAGTGTGTCCTAGTTTTCGAGCTGCAGTGAAGACGGATATGAATCTTTTGGAGTAAACGAGTCCCGTGGCGACAGTCCTCTGGCTAAGGGCAGCATGTTCCGAGTATAATCATGCTGTCTTCACTTAGCACTGGAGGAACATTAATTTCCCAACCGAGCAAAACACTTCACATTTTATGGTTTGTGTTTAATAGTGTGGCTATTCACTGCTGGAGTATACTGCCGTTATAGAAGTGAATTACCTTTAAGAACAGCGTTAAACACCAATCAACCAACCAAACCGTGGCGACATCAGTTGGGCGTATCGCAGTCGTACCGATGTTCCTCTCACCAATGCGATTCCTGGGGATCGAGTCCGCCTGTCGCCTTCCATTTGTGGGGAAGTTGGCTGTGACTTACGGTAGTAAGGTTGGTTTCCTCCGGGATTTGTCCGGTTTCCTCAACCATTGAAACTGGCACCCCCGCCATATAAGGAAAATAACCTTGGGTACGTGTACACCAATCAAACAAACACATATAACATGGCAACATTGATTAGCCCCGCCATTGACTTAGACCCACTGATAGTAAGGGCGGTATGGCTGACATTGCTGTGGGTGAAAAACTCTAAAGTACTCCTACCACGAAAGATACAATGAAAACAAACATTCGCATTCAATTTGTTGCTTTATTTATTTTTTCTCTCTCTATTTAACTAGGACACTTTTGATCCCAACCACATGCGAGGTGGAATAAACTGCCTGTTGAAAGCACAACATGAAGCCGGGGAAGATAACGAAGGATTGCAGGACGATTCCTTGTGGGAGTCCGCTCTCTCAACTGTCGGAGCAGGTAAAACAACTTAGTGTCAAATGCTTCAATACTATTGATAAAACATGCCTCAGTTGCATTTGGATACGCACATGTGCAGCGGCTATCTTTATATCTGATTACGAACCATTCGAGCCACTGCTGAATGAGGCCCTATTTACCCGTGGTGGCCACCGGAGTCTTCATCACTTTCCGTCCATAACTTATTGTCCATAACTTAGTTGAATACTGCAATCTGAGTGATCTATCATCAGTCTTCCTATTTCATCCCCTTATCTTTGACAGAATAATCGGATTATATTCAAATTTGCTGGGAGCGCTCATCACATGAATACACCGTTCCAGTTAGACTTTCATCACATTCAGCATTACTTGCATACCGTTATCTGATTGGTCGATGGATTACAGGTTCTTACTTTTAAAAGAGCGATCGGGTTAAATTGCAATTTGCTGTGAGCGTTCATATGAATACTCTGCTCAAATTCGACTTTCTTCACACTCAGCCTATAACTTATGTGCCTTCTGTACTCTGATTGGTCGATGGTTTCTGTTCTCTAAGACTTCTTAGATTGATCGGATTATATTACAATTTATTAATAGTTAGACTCTCATCATATACCATAGGTGTGTGCCCTATTGTATGCTCTTCGTCATACGAGAGGGATGCTATTCTGTTCAACCCTGTTAGAATGCATAGCCTGGTTTTTGACAAGACAAGCGGGCCCTTCCTGACGCAGTCAATGTTCTAGTTGCACCATGTTTTGCGCCATGTACTTGTCTTCCGCCGTGTTGGTGTTTGTTGCCAGCGACGTCGAGGGTAATTTCCTTCGCATATTTGCCTGGCACGCCATCATATGCGTGGAATAACCATAATCAAACAACATAGAGGATATTTTTTGCAAAATATACAATATTTGACGCTAAATATTCAGTGACTTTATTATTAAATTCATATAAATTTAAAAACTGTTATTGAAATCGCCCAAAAGAGGGTTTACTGGAGATATGCCCCTCCATGCATAACCCATTGACATTGGTAACATCATTGGTATTTTCTATCTAGAACACAGGGGACAAGCTTTCCGGTTATAAGTTGTGTAAAACAATAAAAATCATACCTAAAATGATAATGTGCGAATGCGGTTTAACTTTTAACTGGTTAATGTTTTCGTTTTTTGGGATAACACTATATTAGTTAAAAACATATTCCAGTTCAGAATGTTTTGCCGGCTGAGACCCGTACGCTACTCAGACTCCAACATCAAATCGCCTGCAGTAAATATCTGTAACCTGTTGACCTGTTAATACTTATTGATTATGTTTCGAGGAGAAACACATATTGATTTACAGGGTAAAAGTTTAGCCATTTAAAGCGAGTCCCATGGAATAAAATAAAGTACAAAATAAAAAACATTTATCTTCGTTTGTTAACACAGGGACTGGTGTGTTTGTCGGAAATCTGCTGTACTTTTTCGTTGCCATTCTGCATAAGCCGGACGTTTGTAAAAGGATTCAGTCCGAGATCGATACTATTGTAGGACGGGACAGATTGCCCCATATTGAAGACAGATCCCTAATGCATTACACGGAGGCCGCAGTTCTCGAACTATTTAGATGGGGCAGCCCAGCTCCATTGTTGGTCCCAAGAAGGGTAACAGAAGACATAGAGTTCAGACACTACAAAATACCCAAAAATACAACGGTAAGTAGGCTTATACCAGTTATATATTCCATTATGGAGTATTTCCTTTAACTCACTATAATAAATACGTCCAAATTTATTTTTTTTATATTTTTTACTTAGGTTCCAGAGTGTGTCGTTCTCATCGGAATGGTTACTACACTTGAGACTTGACCAATTTTGCTTTTCTAAAAATCATTTAAAGGAAATTAGCACTTTTCTTACCGGTGTAACGGTTTGTGATACCAGAAGGCCTATGTCTAAACTTCCTTATTCATAACCGATAAATCATCTCATGCTCTGGAGCAACGCTCAGAGACAAGTTTTTTAATTGATCTTAAGCCGATGGTTTTTTTAAGGTTCTTGTGCCCTGGTGCTCTCTGAGCTAACTGATACCACGAAGCCGATTTGTTTGTAGTGTTTTGCACTGTACATTTGTTCACTTTGTGTTATTGCACCCCGTTTTGTGTCGTCTGTTTGTCTTGTATCTTGTCATTTTAGTTACGCGAGGGTGGTTTACTTCACCCATTTGATTGACACACCATCACATAAGTGAAATAACCGTAAGTACATCTCTAGTAACCAAATTAATAAATATTATTTCAGTTGATAACAAATGCCTGGAAAATCCATCATGACGAGCATTTGTGGGAGAAAGCCTGGGATTTCAACCCGGAAAGGTTCCTGGATGCAGATGGAGAAATTGTGCAACATCTCAGGAAAAAGTACGAGTTTTCCTCCAATTCTATTCAAATTACACTTCCGTGACAGCGGTTATTGAAATAACTATTTACGGACCACTCACTATAGCTGTTGCTAAATCCGGAACTGATTACCCGCATTGGCCACCAGGGTGAGCTCTTTCAGACTATCCAGTGAAAAACCTGTATCTGATTCGTGTCAATCGCTGCTCACTTAACGTAGCTTCGGTTTCATGACGGAGTTTGCCGAATCGAAGCTGGTGTGTATTTCCGCGCCATTTCCCCATGTTTTTAGAGATTCGAAGTTATATAACCACCTTGAGATGAAATATCGCAAAAGATTCAAAATTGCGTTTATAGAATAAGATTCTAGTCTGATTTTTCATGAAACAATGATTGGCCACGGAGAAAATTACACCACAGACGACATGTTGAACTACCTTTGTCTTAGATATCACGTTAAAAACTGCAGCCTTACAATCCCTGTAAAACATATCATAATTGGTAGTTGACATTTAGTTCGAGAGAGCTCCCTCTGGCGGCCATGTCTGATAAGCACCGCTTCGTTTTGCATCGGACAGTATGACGCGTTATACATAAATTGCTGGCCCTCTCAGTCTGGCTAACAGGAGCATGTTCCGAGTATTATCATGCTGTCTTTACTTAGTACTGGAGGAACATTAATTTTTTTAACAGAGCAAAATACTTCCCATTTTATGGTTGGTGTTAGTGTGGCTATTTACCGTTGAAGTACACCGCCGTCATATAATTGAAATATCCTTAAGTATGGCGTTAAGCACAAATCAATCAAGCATAACTTACCGCTGCTACAGGCTACTGGAGCGTACATTCAAATAAAAAAACACCAACTGATATTACTCCTTGAAGAAAGTCGAAAGTTGAATTAAAGTATTTTTTTAGTTTTTTTTTGGTAGTGTTGAAACTATAACGAGAAAGAAACAAACAATATTTATAGTTTTATCGTATTTTCCTTATATCATATTTTCCTATTTATTATAGTTTCATATTTATTATGTTTTCATATTTATTATATCTTCATTTTGAATATATTTTTTTCTCTATATAACAATTTATTCTTTATTATATATGTACGTCTATATTTCATTTCTTAATTTCATATTTCATATTTCATTTCTTAATTTCATATTTCATATTTTCATTTCTTAAATTGTTTTTTTGGTATATGTATGTTTTCAGTCTCATCACATTCGGTGGAGGGAAGAGGAAATGTATTGGCGAAATGCTCTCCACGAACACTGCATTTCTCTTCATTGCTGCGATGTTACAGAAATTTGACTTCGAGGCAGCGCCGGGTGATCTTCCTAGCCTCGACCTTCACCTCAGTACACAAACAAACGCAGGGATTAAACCGGAGCCGTTCAAGGTCGTTGTAAAACGGCGACATTCCCACAAATGAAAGCGAGTCTTAATGAAAAAGAATCGCATTGAATATCGAAATAATGAATTCTAAATAAATAGGTAAATATAAGTTATCAAAATTATATTACATAATTCAATTATATTACATAATTCAATTATATATACATGCAGCTCCTGCCTCCAGGTATACCGAATCTGCCGATGCGTGTTTAAAGTAAAAAAAAGACGGTGTCCCGACGTGAAACTGCTCCTCCCCTTGTCACACTTGCACCACATTTCTGGTCAAACAAGGAGATAACACTTCTACATGTAGTGCGAGTTACTGGCAAGGCAAATGTCGCATTAAGCCATGGCGCCATGTATCCCTCTGCACATAGCCCTCACACTGAAAGACAGTCAATTTTTATTTACCGTAGGAAGGCTGAAATTTAATATCACCGCTCTTCCAGACAATCAAGAATAAGCATAATTAGAGCCATTTTCCGCTGTTATCATTATATTCAGTCACAGGCGATACACTGTTTGAAAAGTGGTGCATGTATTTGAGCGGTATATTCGTTTTCGCTATTTCACTTTGATCTCTGTCTGACGGCAGTAAGCGTGGCAAGACTGATGTCAATGTTAGTGGTGATATCAGCCTTGCCCCGGGATTGATTAGTCGATTAGTTGGTGTTAAACGCCGTGCTCAAGGTTATTTTTCTTATATGACGGCGGTGTACTTCAACAGTATACAGCCACACTAACACAACCATAAAATGTGAAGTGTTATGCTCTGTTGGAAAAATACTGTTTCTTTAGTTGGAACATGCTTCCGTAACCAAGAGGGCGGCCTTGTCCCGGGAAAATGGTTTAAAAAAGAAGGAAAAAGTCTTCTTCACGTGATAGACCCTGTCATTTTGTAAACCGACCCGATATCGACAGTAGTGTGAGAATCTTAGTTTTCCGCTTAATGTCTCCGAAATCAAGACATTAAACGGTGGGATGATAGCGCCATGTTTTATTTAATTATTTATTTCACGTAAAAACAATCCAAATCTCTCCAGATTGAAACATGTATCAAAAACAAATTTGTGCAAATGTACTGGATAGCGTTAGATAAACTTGTTTTAGAACATTTTAATATACATTTACTTGGCTATTATCCAGTAATTTAGCATTATCTGTCCACCATACAGTATCTTCATTTGGGCGACATTCAGCGGAAAGCTAAGATTCACACACAAATTTTAACACGAGTTTTAAAATGGTGAGGTCTTACTTTGGAATATGAATTTATTTCTTTTGTTTGAAGAATCGCGAAATTTTATGAAATTATTGCTTTGGTAAACAGCGCGAAATGTAATCAAATTGTGCAGTGTATTTTTTTGTTATTTTTCTGTTAGCATTAAAACATTCAAATACTATGTGTCTGAGTCTTTTATTACTTGAAAAAACACCATTGTGAAATAACCTTAAGTACGGTGTATAACCCAAAACAATCAACCGAAGTGTCGGTAAATCTTGTCTTTCGTGCACTATTCTTGTTGTATGCCTTGTGGCATTTTGGACGCTAAATCTCTAGCGTAACCTCGTTAAAGTTTATTCTTGTGGGCCGTGGCACAAACATACAGACATTAAGCTTTAATTTGTTTAAGCCAGTTTTTGGCCTGCAACGGTTTAACAATAATTATACCGTATCATGGAAATGGTTTGAAATTAGTTAATTATCTTTCTCCTGCTATACATGTATGTCTGCAGGGCCTCGTGTACGTCAAAGTTGTCTCCCCTTATTTAAACGGTAATACGCCGTTCTAAAAGTTATACGCTATCAGTAGGCATACGTGTCAGAGCGCATTTTAAATAAAGTTAGAGGCTGGAGGCATTGATACTCGAGTTCCATACGGGAAATAATTAAACGTAGAACTTTAAAAAATGGGTTGCAGCTGACCATTTTAGATCAATGGTTATTCAACACACTCCACCTATAGCGGGTGGTGGTTTTTACGAGGTTTCCTCCCGGGTTTCCACCGTTGTAAGTATAAGGCAGAGTAAGAAGTGGATAATTTGTCGTCATATAAGTGAAATACCCTTGAGTACGACGTTACACACCCATCAAACAAACCAACCCTTTTCTCGAGGCTTTAACTCGTAGGTATTGAGAAGCCATCTTGTTGATCATCTAAAAAAACGTTGTGTGCAGTTTGCTAGTACTGGATACGTGCCTTATTCTCGATTATTCATATGTTTTTTCTCCCTCTAACTGCCTTCAAAATGTAACGTTCCTGCGACATTTTTTTTTCTGTTTAATTTTGAATCAGCCGTAAAATATTGACGAGTCATTCAGCAATCCACTTTTTGGAGATAAAAGTATCACAACAACAAAAAATAGGTAGTTATTGCAAGCGACAAGCCGGCCTCCCTGAATCATTTCCCTTCGTGAAATTAATCCCGGCTGGATTGCCGATCATTTTGGGGATGGGAGATAACTCGTGCAGATCTACTTAGACATGGATTGCTGTTTTTGTGTAGGTGCATGACATCATTGGATCTACATTACACTCAAAATATACACACATACCACTATTTTTAATTTGCCATCAGTTGTCGGTGGGAAAAAAGGGACAATTCTTAATTAATTGTGATTTCAACCTCAAAGCGTGTTGGATTGCTAATTTTTTTAATGAATCCGCGAAGTCCTTTGGTCAAAATATCCAACGATTAACTTCACGCATTTTTCGGAAGTATTATTAAATCGATTACCCTCCAAAGAAAAGGTTATTACACGTCAGGAGCCGGAAACAACCGAGGGATGGTCCGACATGTATTTTCAAAGATAAATCACACTGGCACAGGGATGTCGACTAATTAAAACCGATAAATCATCTCATGTTCTA
>JAUELC010278832.1:0-10175 GCA_031471745.1 Cryptochiton stelleri
ATAAACGGAGTTAGAATCAGCGACCAGTAGCTACCAAACAGTAGCTACTAGCTAGTCTCCTGTAAAGACAAATACAGAATTTGTTTTCAAATGAATGTAGTGTGTAAGCTACGTGTAATTAAACTACCAGTAAATCAAATTCGCTTCAACGGTTTTAGTTTCTGTTGAGAGATAATTTTGCGTATTAGATTCATTTACTTAATATGCCACTTCCAATACAACATATAGTTCAAGCGTGTCACTTTAGTGCAGATGTACCTCTCTCCAATCGAGGTAATAGACAACTTCCAATATACATCATATAGTTTAAGCGTGTCACTTTAATGCAGATGTACCTCTCTCCAATTCGGATATGCTTCAAAACACCGGCATGTAGGAAAGTTGTCAGTGAGTTGCGGGAGTGCATTTCCCGGTCTCCTCTTTTATGGCACTCCTGGGGTTAAGTCGGTTGAGCGCATCGCTTAAGTACCCATGTACCTCTCACCAATTCCGATATGCATAAAAACCTTTGTGGAGATGCTGACAGTGATTTGCGGGAGTTCGGTTTTTTCCCTCCGTGCCTGGTCCGGTTTCCACCCCACCATAAAATACTGGAACCGCCGTCGTATAAATGAATGACATTCAGTACAGCTTACAACATGCAGTAAAAAAGTTTGATAGCTAAAAGAACACTATCAATTTGACGTGTTTTTTGTCTTTATCCGATGTTAGACCAACAGTTCGAAATCTCAATTACAATTTTTGGGCCGGTATAATTGTGGGAGGAAAACTGGGTAGAACTTAGAAAACCCACCACCGTTCATCGGTGGCTGGTGTACCAACTCACATATACGGTCCGCGTGAAACGAACCCACGAACTCAGAGGTGAAGGAGGAATGTGGAGTAGAAGTGCACACTCGATATCACTCCATCACGGTCACCACTCCGCCGTGGAAAACCCCGCGACCGCAAGGGTGATCGGATCTGTGGACTAGAAGTGTGCGCTCTAGACGACTCCACCACTTAGAACCCGCGAACTCAAGGGTGAGGGAGATCAGTGGACCAGAAGCTTACACTCTAGACCACTCCACCACGGAGAACCCAGGACCACAAAGGTGATGGAGATCAGTGGACTAGAAGCGTACACTCTAGACCACTCAACCATGGAGAACCCACGACCTCAAGGGTTAGGGAGATCTGTGGACTAGAAACGTGCACTCTAGACCACTCCACCATGGAGAACCCGCGACCTCAAGGGTGAGGGAGATCAGTGGACTAGAAGCGTACACTCTAGACCACTCCACCACGGAGAACCCACGACTGCAAGGGTGAGCGGATCTGTGGACTAGAAGCGTGCACTAGACCACCCCACCACGGAGAACCCACGACCGTGAGGGTGAGAGAGAACAGTGGACTACAAGCGTACACGCTAGACCACTCCACCACGGAGAACCCACGACCGCACGGATGAGGTGGATCTGTGTACCAGAAGCGTGCACTCTAGACCACTCCACCACGGAGAACCCACGACCGCAAGGATGAGGTGGATCTGTGGACCATAAGCGTGTACTCTAGATCACTCCACCATGGATAATTCGCGACTGCAAGGGTGAGGGATCTGTGGACTAAAAGCGTACACTCTAGACCACTACACCACTGAGATTGCGACCTAAAGGATGAAGGTGATCTGTGGACCAGAAGCGTGCAGTGTAGACCACTCCATGGAGAATCCGCGCACTCTTCACTACTTCGTTATGGAGGCCTTTGGAAAGAAACAGCTAGTGTTAGCGTCTATGTGTCAAAACTTTGATTGGTTTTATTCATCAAAATATGGGGTAAAATCATTTTAAGCAACAATACCATCCATTTGTCACAAGATTTTTTTTTTTTTGTGACATCAGAGGTTAATAGACTTCTGGTGTCATCTTTCCACTAATCTGATGGACAACATAAGATATGCATGTGACCTTTCGTTGGACAATTTTAACAGTGACCTTTCTTGGACCTGGCGTCATTGAACATCGTTTACTGTAGGATTACCTCAGATCTACATAGCGATAATTACAATACCGGGGAGCTGATATAGATCTGATTTTAATCAGATTGGTGCTGTCTTGCGCCGCTTATTTCACACTTGATACCATGTTGTGAGTCCTGTGATTGTCTTATATCTCGCATTGTTTGGTGCTAGTGCTGGTTGAGGTTGTTTTCCTGCACCCATTCGGATGCCACGGAGCCAGATGATTGAAATAAGTCAAATAGCCTTGATCATATACTCCATCTGCAGTTTAAGTACCCTGAATTAAAACACATGCAGCATATTATGTGTGCAGTTTATCCTCCAGCGGTCTCGGCCATAAAACGGATCGTAAAAGATCGGATATAAAAACTTAGCGCGCATAAGTCTGCTCTAGCAGATTTGCATGCTATAATTAAATCTAATTTGAATTGGATATAAACACGAACGTTTTGTAATTAGCGAGATAAAGCCGAGAGGCTCCAACAAGTCCATAAACAATGTCGAACAGAAGATTTTCATGTAGTTCGTTACGCACGCCTAAACACGTGTACTCCGGATGTTGGTGCAAACTCCGCTGAGGGTCCATTTAGTTTGAGTTGCCCAGTTAGACTGTTAATATATTCATTTTAAAATGTAAGCATTATAATAATATAAACAAATTGAACACTGATTTAATAAAGCACTTTAAATAATAATATCAAATTTTTAGATTTCTGTCCTTTGGGATCAATTAAAGAATTATAGGAAACTATTTTATGATTTAATCTTCAAAAAATTACAAAATCTATTTTCAATTTTGAACTCAGAAATTAAATACTTTCATGTACACAACACACACTGTTTGTCTAATAAAATAGTTCATCCTTTTCACAATCTAATAAAAATCAGATATAAAATAGCTCCCCGTATATTTGACTCGGAGTTTACCAGAGCCCCATGTTATCTCGATTTCAATTGGACAATTAAGACGGGGACCTTTGTGAACACCGACGCGTCCTAACCTAATTGAACGCCGTTTGCTATGCCATGTCCTCAGATCTAAAACGCGACAGTCAAATAAACGGGGAGCTATTTTAGATCTGATTTTAATTGGATTTCCTTTTGCATAGGTAGGCTATTCGTAACCCGATGACATGCGACGACCTTGAACTGAGGCCACACAAGATCATGGCATCAAGGTCAAAGCTGGCATGTCCTGAACTTTGGCTGATTCTGAATCTAGCGCGAATCCTAACCCTAAACACAATCCTAAATCTAACCCTAACTTAACCATTAACTTAGCCGTATACCTGACCCTAAACCTAAATCTGAAACTCACCCGAAACCTTGTTCTAAACCTAACACGGAAAATGACATATGGCTTAAATTACCAACCAGCTAACATCGTGACAATCTGGACAAAACATAATCTGATATGTGGGTACTTCCGTGTGTGTAGCTAGTTACATAATGCAACGGCTTAGTCAATTGGAACCAGATCGGCACGAAATTTGGCAGGATCGTTCTTTAGACTATTGCGCATTTGTTGAGGGGGTCACATTTTTGATATGACGTCATAACTTAACAATGGCGGGGGTACCTGATCCTGTAGTTCACTCTGACTTCAAACAGTTCTCGTTTTGGGTGCGGAGCCAGTTGTGGGGAACGCTTGCTTGTTGAAAAACGAACTTTAGCTGGATATAAGGAAATCATATCGATTCATCCCTTATACCTCTCTTGTGAATAGTTTCTTGCCCTGTGGCTCAGTCAGATGTGCATTGGACTGCTGAACCCCCTTCGATGTACCGCGCGTATAACTGGTTCTAGGCCCCCTATCGACCGCAGGTGTATAAAAGGGAAGATATCACGCGGGTTTTTTTTAACAGGTTTCCTTCCTGTTTTCAACTGAACACCGACAATATTAATTCGTCTTAAAATCGAAATACTCTTAGGCACCAACCAACCAAACAAACAAACAAACAGAATTAATAGCGACATTATTGACTAAAATATAATTATTCGTGTGTATCCAAGAGCAAAAACAAATAATACAAATTATTTATAGCGTGCATCGGCCACCATCTTCTGGCAAGCCAATTATTGGTGTATTTGTGGCGTGACTGGACCACCTGATTACTAAAACAATGCTTCAGCGTATAACAATACACAGTTTATCTCCTGATTGTTGAGTTTGTTTTACATATTAATTAACTGCTTGACAGCTTAATGTTATGCTCTAATGAATATTACGTTGTTTATCAAAAATTTCGCTACCGGTATTTAAAATCTACGCGTATGAAACTGTTTCAAATTTCATTGGTGCTTCCGCAACTCTAAATTCAAAACACAACAAAGCTAGTGTAATGACATTGTTTATACATGGCTGCTCTGTTTTTTGCATCTCATCCGTTATGTTTATTTGTTGTTTTTTTTTACTGACTGGGTCAGTGAGGGTGAGTTGTACTTAAGGTTATTTCACTTATATGACGGCGTTCCACGTCAGTGGCAACAGTCATTGACAACATACACAGCGAAACTTTCACCGTCCAGTACTGTGCTGTTCTGTACCATGAAGTGTACAGTCCAGTAACATGCTGGTTACCTTTCAGCTACCAGCTGGTTACCTTTCAGTTACCAGCTGGTTACCTTTCAGTTACCAGCTGGTTACCTTTCAGTTACCAGCTGGTTACCTTGATTTGTATTGTTTATGTAACACAAATGACTTTATAGTAACCAGCCGGTAACTGAACCAAAGGGCCAACTTGTACATCACCCCCGTACCACAAGGTACTGAAAGGGGACCTTTCCTTTCAGTACTGAAGCGGGCTTTTCCTTTCAGTACCAGGTGGTCACTGCTTGCCCGTGTACAAGACTAGAACAGGACGATTAACGTGGTAAAATAAGGCACAGTATACACATTTGCAATGTAACTATCTTCGCGAGCCAAGCTTAAAACAGGGGTGTATTAGCCTTGGCACATAAGGCACCTTTATCGTGTTATCTGGGTCAACTGTGCGACTCGAGTTGAAAAATAATGTCGGTAAGCAGCAGTCGAACATCTGATAGCAAAATGTTACTGTGCATCAACTTTAAATTCTGCTTTGGAAACGATTACCCAGAAAACCAAACATCGCAGTTTACAGAAAGTCCTGCTGCGGCATACCACAAACTATAAACATGCCCTGTCATTTCGAACAGATATCAAAACAAATACATGTTACTGCTGAAGAGTCGCTGATTGGGCAGTGGCGGGTGCAGGTCGCCAATCGAAATCGGGTATATGAAATTGGGTCATAACACGGACATCCAGTCTAATATCGCATGGTGTCTCTACACGTGTATAGGTGCAGAGATACCATGTGTTCGGATGATGCTTGAATCCTAACGGACCAAACACTTGGCTGTTCTGACTGGTTGGGCGGCTAGAAATTACTTGTAGGAGGGTTTAATGGATACTGATTCACCTGGTACACTTGAGATAACCTTATACACGACTGATCAGAAATTATATGAAGGCAGACGTCATCTGATATGGACCAGATAGATACAATTTATCAGATTAAGAGATAAATCCGTCAGATTATAGTACGTTCAGTGCATATGCACCTTATATATAATTAATAAATGTTCAGAACTTCAGCTTCCGATTCTCTTCTAATATAGTATCGTGTGATTCCAGACACTCTCGCGTTAACTTATGATCCGCGTACAATTTTGTAAGAAATAAAATGGTGGCCGCCGGATTGACCAGCATTTAATACCACTTCCGTTTTGTTAGGGGGTCGAAAATAGTTCTTTAAATTAAAAGTGTTTTTTCTCAATTATTTTTTTTTCTCTTCAACTTTTTTTGTGTGTGGACGTTTTGTTTTGGCATGGAGGATTTGAGTCAGGGTTTAGGGTCAATGTGTATTTATTTGTATAGGTCAATTTGGTCCATGAATAGAGTTGATTGATATGCTATTCGGCTGCTCTTTCATCCCTATCAGCTGAGATAGGCAGCAGTATGAAAATACACTGGTGATCTCCTGTCAAAATTTTTACTCGGGCCTTGGGAAAGACAGATTAAGGTAACTGCCAGAGGTTTTCGTCCAACAAAAGTTTAGGAGTGAGTTATACGGCAAAACTTTAACATAACGACTTATGTTAAATAAATAGCGGTCTACCCAATTTACACACAGTGCAAGTGGATTTAAAAGGAACGACAACTTTGGATAGAGATTGGGTCAACTTGTTCTAAAAATTTTCAAAAATATTTTGAAATTTTAATCGAATCCAAAACATATCTGTTTGAATACGAATTAATTCATTTTACATTTATTTGTTAAGTCTGAAACACACTGTATTTAGCTCTTGCACACGTTGTTTACTACCCCCCAGTTGTAAATTATGTTTCAAATTCAACACATAAGTCCAAGTTCAATTAATTTGTATTTCAACAGATAGGTTGTTGATTCCTTTTAAAGTTTCAAATATTTTTTTTAAAAACTTATCAGAACACCAGGTGAACGATAGCCCGATCAGCTGGCCGCCATGTTTATTTAAAATAATTTGTATGCTTTGTTAACAGAACCTTCCATTTGTATAAAACGATCAAACTGATTCACTATAGCTATTGACCTTGTATTTCATGACTAGGCATTTAGAATGAGAGTGAACTCCAAAGCGAGACCGCTGTCCCATGACCTGATCGATAGACCTATGACGTAAAATCAACTCTACACGTGACTTGATTCTCCAGTTGTAATTGGTTCATACGATCCATTTAAAAACTTGTCTCGGATGATTTATTCAGAGCATGAGACGATTCGTCGGTCTTTTACAATTGACATCCCTGTGCTAATGTGATTTATTTATGCAAATAAGTTTCTGAGATGGAAAAACATCAACCACAACAATGCAGTTGATTGACAATGTGTATATATCTGTTAACAAAACGCCATGCATGGCAGACAGTATTGTTCCCAGTACATGCCATGCAGTGTCTAACACGTAGCGTTCAGATGCTCATCGATGTGGTTCAATAAACATCACGACAGAACAGGAGCGAGCTGTTCACATTCGTTAATTCAAACTGTACCATGAAAGAATGGTACAACACGAGGTGAATAAGAGTGTTTTGCAAATATCGCATCTCTTAAATTACCTCTATCAAAACACCGCGTCTTATAATATCAAATGCCTACATCAATGCACAAAGTTTTATCAGTTGTACATGTATCTAACAAACTTTGCGTCTATCAAATGCCTCTTGCGCACATCCCGTCTTTTAAAATGAGTTTTTCAAACATCGAGTCGACTACACACAATGCGTCTTACACAAATGTTCCCGTACGAACATAGTATCTATTAAATTTGTATCGTGCACACATTCCCTCAATCAAATTGTATCCTGTATCGCGCGTATTACCGTGTCTCTTTCAAAATGGCATATATTAAACTATCTCTTGCAAAAATCACCCCGTTAAATTGCACCTTATACATGTAGACATCCAATGTTTTAAAATGTCTCTGGAAACATTGTGTTTATGAAATTGTCTCTTGCAAACATCACGTATATTAAATTATCTATTGTACACATTCCGTCTTTAAAACTGTCTTCAGCAAACATTCCGTCTTTAGAATGGGTTCAAGGAAAAATGGCGTATATCAAATTGCCTCCTGAAAAATCGTCTCTTTTAAATTGTCTCTAGCAGCTTCTTTTGAATTGTCTGTTGCACACATTCCGGCTTTTAATTTGTATTCAGCAAACATTCCGTCTTTGAAATTGTGTATCTATTGAGAACACCCCTGTCTATCAAATTGTCTCCGGCAAACATCGGGTCTGTTTAATTGTCTCTAGCAAGAATCGCGTCTATTGAATTGTCTCTTATGCATATTGTGTTATGCAAACACCTCGCAAATTGTCTGGAAAAAGCAGCAGCTCGCGAAGGAATTCTATCGTCTATTTATTGCACCATATGGCCAAAAAGCATAATGTAGCATACAATACTATATAATATTATTTAGAAAAAATATATATCGCTGTCTTTGTAAGCCATGACCTATTTCCTATGGCGTTTGAATGTTACCATCCTGTTTGGCTGCTGCCTCTTTGTTGCTAAAATAGTTGTACATCACGACAGCCGGAGATATTATAAATAAACCGCCTAAGGTGAAGGCCGTGGTTGTTGTAAACTCGGGTCCCCAGTGGAAGGATGGTTCCGGTTGAAACACGGTCCAAAACAGCGTAGCTAATGGCGTTACTAGAGCTTGAACGACAACGGCGTAAACTGCTCCCTCGGCGTATTGAATCAGCAGAAACGAGGATAGGTTTCCAGAGAAATACGTCAGGACGAACATCCAGGATTTGTAAGCAACGCCATGACACGTGGGACTGGATGAAAAGCTACATGCCAACGCCGATTTCAAAATGCTAAAGAAATCCCTCGGTGACTTAGCCTGCAAAGAATAAGAAAATGACATTGTACTGTATTGTTTACATTTTACGTACACCAGGATTTGGTATTATGGTATGAAAATCATGGTTGTAAACAGTTTGAAATGGTTCGTCTAAAGTAGCCTGATTGTCTAACTGTTCTTGATTATGCCGTCCCCGTGGAAACATCGGCTGTGCGTATCTCTCTAGTATGCCGATGTATCTTTTCGAGGCAAGGTGTCCCGACGTGAAAAGCTTATAGCAAATTTCTAGTCAAACAACGAGGAGAAAACAACTCCTAGATCGAGTGATAGGCAATACAAGGTCGCACCCAGCCATGATGTCATATATCCCTCTGCACATAACACGAACAGCCAAAGACATAAAACTTTTAGTTAACGAGTAAGGCACAAATTTAATATTACCGCTCGAAGAGACAATCAAGGATAAGTATAATTAGAGCCATTGCTTGAGAAGAAGGCTGTCTTTCTCCGCCGTTATCATGCTATTCCGGCAGAGGCGATACACTGTTTGAAAAGTGATACATGTATTTGATTGGTTTATGCGTTTTCGCTATTTCATTTTGATCTCTTTCTGACCGCTGAAAGGCAGTAAGCGTGGCAAGGACTGATGTAGTGATATCAGCCTTTCCTCGGGAAGATGGTACCGATGTTTCTCTCATAATTAAGTGGGAGCCGCGCCGAGGTTCATCGGGTAGCACCTTCGACGTACCGCACGGGTTCAGGTCTTCCATTGAACATGAGGTATAAGAGGGAGTCAAACGAGTTGACTCCGGCTATCACGGGTGGTGGTTTTTACGAGATTTCCTCCCCGGCTTTCCACCATATTAAGTTAGGCAGAGCAAGAAGTTGATAATCCGTCGTCATATAAGTTAAATACCCTTGAGTATGACGTTAAATGCCAATCAAACAAGCTCACAAATATGGTTCGTCAGTTCGAAGCCGCCTTCGAGTACGATCCAAAAGATCCGTGTGTGTGAAGTTTGCCAGTGACCTGCGAGAGTCGGGGTGGATTCATCCACTGTTAATACTAACACTACCGGCATAAAGTCCAAGTGAAATCTTCAATATTGCGTAGAGCACTCTTTAGATTTTAAATAACACACAAGAAAAGACAAGGAGCACGCATTGCGAACAACCAACATTTATACCGCAAAATGTCGCATCAGATATATGTTACAGGCGCTTTGCTCGATTATATTGAAATATGTATGCCATTCCAATTATCGATTTCTCAGTAGGAAAGACCAGACAGGATGTGATGTTGCCATTTTATTTTATTTTTTCTTGCAAATTGACTTCTGATCCACCTTTGATGCACCCCACGGAAAATGTCAGTCGACCCGGGGCTTTGTAGGAAAGTTCCCCGATTGGGATCGGGTGTGTTTTAGTTTGGTACGGAGTTTCCTCCCGATTTGCGACCAAATACTGGCAATGCAAAGTCGACCTAGGCCCTAACAGTGAAATACCCTTGAATACCACGTTAAAGACCGGGACAAAAAATGCAAATTGATAATACTGCATACATATATAAAGCAATAACTTACTTGTCAGAAACCAGGAATAAAATCTGTCCAAAAAGCCAACACAACGAATACTGTTTGGGTTAATTGAATCCAAGAGATAAAAACCAAGGACTCAGCCTGAAAGGAAAAATACCAATATTAATTAATTGTTGCAAATGAAGATGTGCACCCCCCACCCACACACACACACTCACACACACCCGTACATGTATTTGGTGGCAAAAGAGGACCCATGT
>JAUELC010278843.1:0-16430 GCA_031471745.1 Cryptochiton stelleri
CTTTTTAAGCATTGTCCAATTGTTAATAGGATCAAATGCATTCGATCCGTCCATGTAACATACATAAACGAGACTACCATTGTTGCAATAGAAATTTACAATTTACTTTGATGGGTGGAGTGTTCGGACTTAAATCAAAACTGAAAATCTGTTGTACACAAGTATTTGTCATAGTTAAGCAATATATTCCTTTCAATAATTTTCGACACCACTGTACCAACAGCAATTTGGTCGCCAGATTTGTTTTTAACAATAGGGCTTATAACTACAATAGTAAGATTTTAAGACAAATGTACATGTCGAGTCATACTGTTAATACACATAAGTAAGTGGATACACACTCTCTCAGAAGCATATTGAAGGTATTGACCAGTAAGACTGTCAACACCTGTAGATTTACCCCGTTTTATGCTTCTTATTAATTCACGTATTACATCAGGTGAAGATACAGGTAACACATCATTTGTACCAGAGCCATTACAGAGCGTATGCAAAACTTCAGTTTTATATTTTTTAGTTGTCACAGAATTTAGTAAAGAGCTAAACTTATCCTTCCACAGAGCTGCAATTGCAGTGTCACCAGTCGCATTGTCAATACTATCAGGTATTAATGTAGATTTGGAACTGGCATTTCTCACTTTCTGCCAGAATTCATCATTTGTATAGTCACTGTATGCAGACGCCATTTTATCGGCGCGCAAAGACTCTTCGTCCTTTTTGCTCTATCTTAATGCACATTTAAATTGCCGCCTAGTACTCTGCATGTAGTCACTTATAGGCCCAGTGCGTGGGTTTCCATTTTCTCTCCACACTAAAAACGCATTTCTAGCGTGACTATGTCAGTCCTTATCACAGTCATTCCATCCCGGGCAATGCACTTCTTACAAGTCTTTTGCTTGGCAACATAATTGTTGGCAGCGGAATACAGAGCATTTACAATATCATCGTAATAGTCAGATATATGGGTTTGATGGTCAGAACACTTGCAATCATCACACGTGATTGCATCATAAGGAATATTAATTTCGTTCAGATATACATCTACCATGTGTGTGTACTGACAGACTTCCAACTCCGATAAATTATACCAGTCTATACATAGCCTAGACTCACTGTCATGGTTAGCATATAAGGAGGGAAGCACAGTCCAGTCTAAAGTAACTGCTAGCGGTAAATGGTCGGATGAAACAAAATCATGTAGGATATATATGTCATTTATAGCATTGTGAACATGGTCAGACGTCACACAATGATCAAGCCACGACGTACTGAGATGTGCCTCGCTGAAAAAAGTATAACTGTCATGTGGGAGTAATATTTTATCTGATTCATTTAAGCTATTTGTATTACAAAAAAGATCTAATTCGTTACCAAATCTACGAGTAGGATGTGCGTTCCAGTCTCCCATGATAAGAACATTAGGAATATCACTATCATCGATTATAGCACTGATTTTCCCAAGATAATCGATGTACATTTCTAGGTTTTCGGGGCAATCAGTTGGTAAGTAGACACATAATATAAGAATCTTTGATCTATCACACTCCAAACGAAGGCCAACAATTCTAGAATCATCGTAATCTATAAACTTAGCATTACTTCCTAGGGACTTTTTAAATAAGACAGCAATTCCACCATGTGGGCGACCAGGGGCTAAAGTGGTGTCATCAATGGCAGATATGCCACGGCCATAAAAATCTGGATGAATATTGTTAAGAACACTTAAATCTGGTTTAGTCAGCCAGGTCTCTTGAAGTAAACAAATGTCACTTTTAGTACACAAGTCATAGACCTCCTGTATGGACGTTTTTAGTGATTTACAATTAAAAGATGAAATTCTTAGAGTCATAAAGAGGTTATGTTTTTGTTGTTATTGGACTCACTTAATATTCATGTTCATCACCGTTATACCATCTGTGATCCTGTTCGCGTTGATTGTCATCATAATACCAACGATTATGGGATCTGGAATTTCTATATCGATCCTCAGTCTCTTCATCTTCGGCACGATTATCTCCCCTCTTTCGACGACGAAAGTACTTGCGTACCATTACTTCATCTGGCCAATAAGCACCATTGAGAATATCTTTTGTATATTTACCACTAACACATATCTTGAATGAAGCATATGAGTCGTGTCTTGTGGCAAGCTGTTCACAGTCAATGATTATACCGGATTTACGCTTAACATACGCACGGATATCGTCAACTCGCGTGTCTGGGTGTAGCCTGGTAACAAATAGTTCAATGGGTGGGTAAGATCGAACACCCTTTAAGTTCTTTAAGTTCTTCAGACCAACGGCATTCCTTGGTTTGCTTCTTGACACAAGCTCAAAGGTATCGGCTGAATTATCAATATTACATATTTGGCTCTGACAAACCACGTTGGCATATGATGAAATGGCTTCGGTCGGTTTTTCATGCGGGGGTTCATTTAGAATAACATCATCGATGACAGTGTTATCTCCCCTGTGGGTATTGATGACACACTTGTCATTTTGCCATGTTGTTTCCCCATTCTGTGTGACGTTATAAGCAATAACATCTGTCAATGGGGTTTGCACATTGGAAAGTTCATCTTCACAAGTTTGTACGCACTCTGTTACACTGTTATTCATGTTTGTTGTCAAATTCGTATTGTGTATTGGTTCGGTGCGATTTTTATCACATTTTACACTCGGATGTTGGTGAGCTTTCTGACCGAGCTTGTCGAGCTTTGTTTGCACGCATGATTGGACACTTGTCAGATTGTCTACTTTACCAACAACTTCACTCATTTGCATCTTAAGACCATTGAGTTCTCGAAGTAATGTTGTGATATCAATGTGTTTGGTAGATACAGGGGGAAGCTTACTTAGTTTTCTTGCTACAAAGCATGGAATCTCTTTTGGATCGAGCTCATGTAACATTCTTGCTATATCTTGCAGTGTATTCACTTTTTTACTAGGACCAGTTCTTTCTCTGTATTTGATGGAAAAAGAATCTTGACACAACCGATATAGCATGTCTTTAGCATCTTGAGCTTCAAACTCTGTGTAGGTATCATCACATAATTTAACTATGGCATCAACCGGAATTACATCCAATTTATCAACGCAAAACCACAGTAATTCTTAATTATGGGACCAGGCCCTTCGTTTCTATTATTTCCATCATCGGTTTCAGCTTCCTTTTCAGTCTCGCTGGTACGCTCTTCAATTTGACGTGCTCACAACCTACTATGATAATGGAGTGCGTCGGTGTTGATACAAATTATTCTAAAGTGTTCACAACCTAATATGATAATGGAGTGTGTTACTGTTTATACAGATTATTCTGACATGTTCACAACCTAATATGATAATGGAGTGTATCACCTTTCATACAGATTATTATGACGTGTTCACAACCTTATATGACAATGGAGTGTGTCAGTGTTCATACAAATTATTCTGACCTGTTCACAACCTAATATGATAATGGAGTGTGTCAGTGTTCATATAGATTATTCTGACGTGTTCACAACCAAAATGGATAATTGAGTGTGTCAATGTACATATGGATTATTTTGACGTGTTCACAACCTTATATGACAATGGGGTGTGTCAATGTTGATACGGATTATTCTGACGTGTTCACAACCTAATATGGTAATGGAGTGTGTCAGTGTTCATCTAGATTATTCTGACATGTTCACAACCTCATATGATAATGGAGTGTGTCAGTGTTCATACAGATTATTCTGACGTGCTCACAACCTTATATGACAATGGGGTGTGTCAATGTTTATACGGATTATTCTGACGTGTTCACAACCTAATATGGTAATGGAGTGTGTCAGTGTTCATCTAGATTATTCTGACGTGTTCACAATCTCATATGATAATGGAGAGTGTCAGTGTTCATACAGATTTTTCTAACGTGTTCACAACCTAATATGATACTGGAATGTGTCAGTATTCATACAAATTGTTCTAACGTGTTCACAAACTAATATGATAATGGAGTGTGTCAGTGTTCACACGGATTATTTTGACGTCTTCATAACCTATTATGATAATGGAGTGTGCCAGTGTTCATACAGAATATTCTGACGTGTTCACAAACTAATGTGACAATGGAGTGTGTCAGTGTTCAAACAGATTACTCTGACCGTATATGACAATGGGGTGTGTCAGTGTTCATACGGATTATTCTGACGTGTTCACAACCTAATATGATCATGGAGTTTGTCAGTATTAACACAGATTATTATGTCGTGTTCCCAACCTAATATGATATTGGAGGGTGCCAGTGTTCAGACAGATTATTCTGAAAATGTTCACAACCTAATATGATAATTGAGTGTGTTAGTGTTCATACGGATTATTTTGACGTGTTCACAAACTAAGATGATAATGGAGTGTGTCAGTGTTCATGCAGATTATTCTGACGTTTTCACAACCTAATATCATGATGAAGTTTGTCACTGTTGATACAGATTACTCTGACGTGTTTATAACCGTATATGATAATGGAGTGTGTCAGTGTTCATACAGATTAGTACGACGTGTTCACAACCTACTATGATAATGGAGTGTGTCAGTGTTCATACAGATTAGTATGACGTGTTCACAACCTACTATGATAATGGAGTGTATCGGTGTTGATACAGATTATTCTGACGTGTTCAAAACCTAATATGATAATGGAGTGTGTCACTGTTCATACATATTATTCTGAAGTGTTCAAAACCTAATATGATAATGGAGTGTGTCACTGATCATACAGATTATTCTGAAGTGTTCAAAACCTAATATGATAATGGAGTGTGTCACTGTTCATACATATTATTCAGAAGTGTTCACAACCTAATATGGTAATGGAGTATGTCACTGTTCATACAGATTATTCTGAAGTGTTCACAACCTAATATGGTAATGGAGTGTGTCACTTTTCATACAGATTATTCCGAAGTGTTCACAACCTAATATGAGAATGGAGTGTGTCACTGTTCATACAAATTATTTTGAAGTGTTAACAACCTACTATGATAATGGAGTGTGTCAGTTTTCATACAGATTATTCTGAAATGTTCACAACCTAATATGATAATGGAGTGTGTCAATGTTCATACAGATTAGTATGACGTGTTCACAACCTAATATGATAATGGAGTGTGTCAGTGTTCATACAGATTATTCTGAAGTGTTCACGTCCTAATATGATAATAGAGCGGTCAGTGTTCATACAGATTAGTATGACGTGTTCACAACCTACTGTGATAATGGAGTGTGTCAGTGTATATACAGATTAGTATGACGTGTTCACGTCCTTATATGATATGTCAGTGTACCAGTATTCAGACTTTACAATTAGGAAGTGAGAATGGTCAGGTATATTCAAATCAATATGGTCACATGGCATAAACTGACCAACGTTAGAAACCATCTACAACTAGACCATTGTTTTATGAAAGCAGTAAGTGAACCAGAACCATTCCATATGAGGTAACAGGTGAGGTCACCAATGGAGATGTTCTATGGTCGATTTAGTTAACGTTCGTATAATGCCTTTAGACACAGCAGCCCATTGTAAATCATGCATGAAATGCTTGTGCAGCATGTGAGGCCTGCACTAAGATGCAAGGACGTATTTAAGTGTTGAAAAGTTATTTTACCTGGTTTAACTCGCCTTTAATAAAACTATTTAGTTACCAATTTCACCAGCGCGGTTAAAGTATAGGTTGACATCTAAAGACATAATTTTCGATTCCAGTCAATTGAATTCGTCTTTAAATCATGTAATTGAGTTCATGAAAATCGCAGTGCAAAATTTGGAGTCAAAATACAACAGTGGCAGACTACTGGCTTTACTCCCATTTTCTTCTGAATAATTACTCATTCTGTGTGATAAAAGACTTGATTAAGTGAGTATAATCCGGTAAAATGAGCCACAGTTGGACTGTTGTTGATTAGAAAAGTTGTCTTTTTTGCTTGTGTAATAATACGGTTATAGACTTGTACAAGGAGATTATCGAGTTGATATCTACCTAACGCTATGACCATATTGTTTTCTATAGATCAACATCACCGCATAATGCCGTTATTAACATTCATCATCGACCACTCTCATACACAATAAGACTCACATTTTCTGATTTATTTCTTAGCAACGTTTCCACAAATACACTGTATCTTTCAAGCCTTCTTTGACCTGTCATTACACATTCTCACAATTAGTTTAAAATAAATATATTTGGAACACAGAAATATGTTTGTGCCATGGTAACCATTTGCTATTGGACACTTTCTAGATTTGATCAATCACTCTTGCTATTCAGAGAAACGCTGTACCTAAATAAAGAAGAAGTTGTAATCCAGTTAGTCTTATGTATGTTATTCTTTCAGCCTCTTAATGCCTCTGAAACAATTTATGTTGCAATAGTAAAGCATCTGACAACGAGGCCAGGAAATAATGTATGATATATCGAGAACTACTATCAATGCTGTTTGATTCCAGAGCTTCAATGTAAAAGCTTATATATTGATTGTTTTGAAATATTCAATGTTGCGTTTTAATTAGAATTTCCGAGAAATATTGACATAAAGCTATGCTGTAGGAGTTGTATGTATGTTATACTTGGAAAGATAACATTTTCGCCACATATAGTACATATAGACAATATAGTATTTAGGATATACCTTTCGATGGCGCAGAAATTGTACAAGATTATTCACTTTGACACTGAGTTTGCAAAGGTATGATCACAGAGTTCAACATCATCTATCTATACTATCTATCCAGTTACTTCTAGCGCAATCATCAATTTTCCATTAAATATTATTAAAAAGCCCATAATTGAAGAATGTTGCAGTCACATCATCAATATATATTTAATGATCATTTTGAAGTTACACAAACTGTCAAAACCATCATGCGGACGATATATACTATGAGGTTGGCACCCGGAAACTGGCCGATTAAATATCTATATTTAACAAATTCAAGTTGCTGGAAACAAATATTTATTGTTTGCGAAAATTCCTAGTATACAAAATATACATATCTCAAGGTAACACAAAGTTTGTCAATATGCTATATAAGCACACAATATCGTTAAAAGAATATAGTGTGTCTTTGTATTCACCGGACTAACACAATTTGTCATTAACAAGCCTAGTCTGTTGTAACCATAAGAATTTACCTGTCAGAGTTAAACAAAGAAACTCTCTTTACCTTTTCTTTATGTTTACAAAATACAATTGACGACAAATGTCTTAGGAAAACAAACTAACTATGTGATTTTGTCTTAGATGATAATCGGTAGAAGATAAGAATTGCGGCGGCCAGACCAACGAGCAAGAGTGCGGCAAGGGCGACAACTGTTCCCAGTAAAACTGTGTTCTGTAGGTCCTGTTGCTTCTCTGCAACGGCTGAAATTGAATAAAAAGTTTTTTTTAAGAAGTTATATTCTTTCGTGCAATATCTTTAATTGATTTTATCTAACGCCTGGCTGGGCGCTGACGCCATATTTCACATTGGTAGAACTGTCGATAAACTTTTAATGGAAAGGCTTCAGATTTTAGCAGTAATAACCGGGTGCAGAGTCATTTGTTGAGAAAGAAAGTAACTGGTGCATTTGGTTGATTTCAAATAAGGAGACTGTTGACCGATTTTTTCTTTATTACGGAATACCCCTTCATTAGATATCACAGAAATGCCTACTTGTGACTGCGCGATATTTGAACCAATCACCTTTGGTAACCAGGCACCAACTTGTCAGCACCCAAACCACTGCCGCAACTTAATTACTACGTAATCTTCTACTCTGCCATTTTTCTACTTATTATTAAAAATAACTTTACTACAAAATGTGTTCTTTTCATTAATAGTTGTTTCAAAATATGCACAAAACCAGCATAAAGCGCATAGTAAGCACAGATTGTATGACATGGTATATCGATAATTACCCGGTTGTTTCCTGGACAAGTCTTCCTTATTGGCAGGATCCATCTGTTCTACGATGATCTCGTCGTTTTCTCCGACAGTAACACGTAAGAAGGAAGATACAACTACATCCTCATCTTGAGTTTCAGTGACGTCACGCCTTTTTCTCTTACCCGCCAGGTTCGTCCTGTAAGCACAGTACTGAAATATAAACAAACATCATATCGAGTTATAAGTGCTTTGACAAAGTCTTTAAAGGGTTTAGTTCTACAAAATTGTCTATAGACCCACGGACCCAATCAGTGACGGCGTTCGAGAAAGTTGGCTGGATTTCAACCAATTAAATTGCCCGTTCCACGTCTGCGATGGCCCAATTTAGGCTGTTCACAGACACCACCGCCCAACTCTATAATCAGCACAGCTTTTAGTGTCCCCAATTAATCACACAATTATATTACGAGAAGAAATAGGATCAAGTAGTTCGTTTTCGTCTTAGTCAAAAATCTCACCAGGTATCGCCTTAGACCAGGTTACAGTTCCGCGGCAATCATAACCCACTTATGTTTTGAGGAGTAAACAGATGTGGGTAAATTTAGCAACGTATATGCAAGAAAAAAGGGCTTTCTTCAGTTGTGGCTCAAATTTATTGAGTATTATGAGTCAAAAATAGGATAGCATGTTCAGTCGAATAGCACTTAGTACGAGCTTGTAACGATAAGCATTTTCAATTTGATCTGTGGCGTAATAATGCCACCATATTGGTTTATGTAAGATGTCTCTTAAAATCTAAAAGTTATAAACGGTTAAAGTTTTATTTTTGTAATTTAAAAAATATGTAGTCCTGGCTAAGATTTAACAATTTTGAAAAGTCATGTGATCGATATATTATTACATTTGGTTATTGAAGTATATTGTTGGACGTAGGATTTTATGGAGAGTACAAAAACCTAATTTGTTTTGATTGGTCAAACTCCCAACGAAAAGTCACGTGATCAAAATATTATCACATTTGGGAATTAATTTTTATGATTGACGAAGGATTTATGGAGAGTACAAATAAATAATTAGTTTTCAAATAAAATTCATAGTTGTGACGTAGTTTCCGGTCAAAGTAATTTTATTTCCGGTTTATATTGCCAAACATATAAGGCCCCAAGCATTTAATAATGTTTAATTTTTACAATTGTTTTATTTTATTTTTTTCCGATGTGGTATATAGAATTATGGCGTAATAAGTTTTGAAACCGTATAAGCGGTTTCGTCCCGGTTATAATCTCGAATTTTCTTTCCCTCATTTTCCTCGAAAACTGTACATGTTAAGAACTTAGCAAAGCTTAAAACGATAAGCATTTTCAGTTAGATCCGTGCGCAATGATACCTCTTAAATTCTAAAACTAATAAACGGTTAAAGTTAAATCTTTATAATTCATAAAAAATGTTGTCCTAACTAAGCTTGATCAAATTTGAAAAAAAATATCTTCATATCAATAATGACAACAAAGATATGATTTCCCAGTTATATAATTCTGATCTTCACTTAGTCAAGGGGACCTGCCGGAATGTTATAGACCTCTGCTTGTTGCTCTCCATACCATGCGTTCTGGATAACTGGGTATAGGCCTAAACTTCATCTAAAAGTCATAAATGTATAATACTTACGTCTGTACACTTTGGGTCTTTGACGTAACAGAAGTTCACATAGCATTGAAAAAACATGTAATCCTGCCCTTGCAATTTGAAGGCAGAGAAATCTTTTGAAATTAGACTGTCACCTGTCGGTGTAAACTGCGTTATATAACTGCTTACAGCACATCTGAAAAAAAGAAAAAAATCAATATATATGTACTTTTTAAATGCAGAGAGAAAAATTCGATTTGTCAACAGGGTTTCGAATTCAGGTCCTTTAGATTAGAATGGCATCACTCTACGGTGTGAGCTTAAAGTTGTTTCTGTTTATTTGTACACAGTTACCATAATTAATACTAGTACCTGGTTCTAATTCAGTCAAAATGAATGTTTTAGACCATCAAGTAACCTTTTTGTTTGCTTTTTACTCGAACACACCCAATCCCATAAATGCTATCTAAATTCTCTTAAAATTATAAATTTATGTTTCCTATATAAGATCTATGTAAGTTATAATAATTCATAATCTGTGAACTTGCTCATCTCACTAAATGCACATGGATTCTTTACAGAGGTAAAGTTATTGTACAGCACAAAAATAACGACTATTTCACTTTCTGTGAATGCTTCACAAATCATCGTCCAATTAGAGACTGGTAATCTCTTTCTATGCAAAGCACTGACACAGTGACATTAAAGTAGCCACTGGTAATCTCTCTCTATGAAAAACACTGACGCAGGGACACTAAAGTAGCAACTGGTCATCTCTTTCTATGCAAAGCACTGACACAGGGACACTAATGTAGCGACGAAGTAATCTCTCTCTATCCAAAGCACTGACACAGGGACACTTAAGTATCCTCTGATAATCTATTTATATGCAAAGCACTGACACAGGGACACTAAAGTAGCCACTGATAATCTCTTTCTATGCAAAGCACTGACATAGGGACACTTAAGTAGCCACTGATAATCTCTCTCTATGCAAAGCACCGACACAGGGAGACTAAAGTAGCCACTGGTAATCTCTTTCTACGCAAAGCACTGAGACACGGACACAAAAGTGACCACTAATATCTCTTTCTATGCAAAGCACTGACACAGGAACACTAAAGAGCCACTGCTGATCTCTCTATATCCAAAGCACTGGCACAGTTACACTAGCGTAGCCACTGGTAGTCTCTCTCTATGCAAAGCACTGACACAGGGACACTTAAGTAACCTCTGGTAATCTCTTTCTATGCAAAGCACTAACACAGGAACACTAAAGTGCCACTGGTAATCTCTTTCTATGCAAAGCACTGACACAGGGACACTTAACTAGCCACTGATAACCTCTCTATATGCAAAACACTGACACAGGGACACTAAAGTAGCCACTGGTAATATCTTTCTACGCAAAGCACAGAGACACGGACACAAAAGTGACCACTAATATCTCTTTCTATGCAAAGCACTGATAAAGCGACACTTAAGTAGCCACTGATAACCTCTCTATATGCAAAGCATTGACACAGGGACTCTAAATTTGCCACTGATAATCTCACTCTATGAAAAGCACTGACACAGGGACACTAAAGTAGCCACGGGCAGATATTTCCCGTAAATGTTTGTTTGAGTAATTTCGAAAACGTGTTCTGGTATTTATATGGAAAGCACAATGTCTACACCGGGATTCACCTGGAGTCCGTTGGCTTACACGATCCATTCTCAGCGGAGATGTTGGCTCTATAAGTTAGCTGGGGCGGCAGAGAACGACTCTTACATATGTACGATCCGCCTAAACAGTGTGAGACCACGATATCTGATTCTGTAACCACGATGCACTGTTTTTTTTCTGTATTAGAACCAACTCTTAATAAATTTTATACACGAATTACCGACAAAAATAGACGAGTATATACTATTAAGCGTTGGAATTACCTAAACGAAATCCACTCAGCTCGCAATCTAGCTACCTCCCCAGATTCAGGGGGCATTTCCGGGATTAAAACCAGAGCTTGATTTATGAGATTTCGGCGTAGGAAAGTCTCGCGGGATCCAGAATGTTATTGAAGCGATACAATCTAAATGCATATTACTATACGTTAGAGGAAGCAACTTACTGTCTTTAGAAATCTACTACAGGAATATTTGTCTTGGAATTTTTAGCTGTTTGAGAATAATATCGAACAGTACTCAGATCGCAACAATCAACATATAGGCCTACTGTTTTAAGACAGCATGGAGTCTTTCGGGAGAAGCTATTATAATATAAATGAATGCTATCCAAATTTTGAGCCTAGGATATAATAGGATTGCGCGCTTCACTTATTATAACCACTGGGAATTTGATGAGACCTTACAAAGAGACGTCAAATATTCATATTATAAACTGTAATCTCCCATCGATTTGAATTTAGATTTTAATTTGCAGAAATGGAAGAAATTGCATATGACATGATAATTTGGTTCTGACTCGGCCATCTAAAAGCGATGCAACGAAGCCCTGTATGAGCTAGTCTTTTTGACAGGTGGTATCTGCCCTAGCCAATTCTGTACCATTAATAATGCAATCATATTTCAATGTAAAATTAATGTCAAATGTGTTTCGCCAAATTGAAGTCGGATGAACATCGATCGCATTACATTAACCACGCCAGGCACAATGATTCTTCACAGGCACTAGGTTTAAAGAAAGGAATAAAGTTGCCACAGATAATGAAATCTACGATAGAAGTCAAAAACAATTTAATAGTTAATTTCTGTCCAAAAAAAGCCGGAGAATGCAATGAAATATATATTTATTAAGTCCTGCCAAGATGTAAAACATTCGAAACACAAGCGTTCCACACTGTAAAAGTACGTAATCGTTGAGGGTATAAAAACACATGACCCGTAAGTCGGTTTGCGTCGTGGGGACTGAACCCCGCCGAAACCAACTTTGAACTTTTGAATAAGTTATTTTCGTTTGTGTTGAGCGTAAAAGGTTTAACCAACGGCAGGTTTGTCCGGTTCCAGTACACAGTCACTAAGTGGGGTATCGAGTCGGGTGTCTTCGGTACGATGTCGATATTCCAGTGAGTCCACACATTGACGACATGGATGCCCAGTCACACACCTCGCCATATTGGTAAAATGACCTTTAGTACGACGCTAAACACATAGCCAACACACAAACCTTCTTGAAAGGGAAATATACGGGATTAAGCTTTACCTTGTTAAAAGTCAATAATAATGCTGATTGGTTCATGTCAATCTAAATAAAACCAAATATATGCTCTGCTGATCGGTGTTTTCGAATTAATAACCTTCAAACAAAACAATATCGATAATTATGAAAACGGTGCTATAGTATCATCACTGAAACCTCGCTGAAAATGCATCGACATTCCATCAAGTATTGCCCAGTTCCATATATATTGTTACATTCTTGAAATATTGAGGTAATTTTGTTTATCGGATCAACGTTTGATGAGTATTGATTAAGTTTGCATTGCTATTAATTACCCAATCTGATTAAAGTCAGATCTAAATTAGATCCCCGGTATAGTTTTGACGCATTTAGATCTGTTTTTTCTAGATGACCAATCACAGAGCCGCCTCCATAACGTGGCAATGACAAGCCAAAAATTACACGTGGTGTTTATTTTATGTGGTTGTTGATTGGACAATTGAGACAGTGACCTTTCGTGAACCCTGCAGTGCAAGACGTCATTGAACGCCGTTTGGTATAGGATTCATGTCGGAACATCCATCGGTTGTTTCCGGCTCCTGCCGTCTCCGTAAACTATACATAGGAGGTTCACTGTCGCAATAATACTACCGAAAAATGCGTAATGTTAATCGCCTTATATTTTAACCAAATGACGTCACAGATTCATTCAACAAATACTGAGCAATCCAACGTGCTTTGTAGCTTGACTCACATTTACATAAAAGACTTTTCCTTTTATACGCCTACAACCGGTTGAAATAAAAAAAAACTAGTGGTCTGTGTGTGTAATTTAAGTTTAATATAGATCCGATGATGCCATCTACTTACACAAAAACAACAACACACGTCGAAGTAGAGCTACAATAGGTATCTCCCATGCCCAAATTGAACTGCTTAAGGACCGAAATTAGTTTCACGAAGGGAAATGGTTGAGGAAGGCCGACTTGGTATAGGATTAGGTCAGATCTAAATGCGACAACACACTACCGGAGAGCTAATTTAGATCTTATTTTAATCATATTGAATAATTATCATTATCTTTCATGCACTCTGTACTGCCTTTGTTAAGAGAAGGTGATTTGGGTGTACCGCAGTCCAAGGTCGGTTTAACAGCTTGAGAAGAGAGAGCGCTAATATCCAGCTGAATTAATGATGTCTAAAAGTTGACAAAGTGTTGGTTCATTTAGCTTCCAGACGTCCACCATGTCTGTTGAGAGACCGCGGTGAAATGAAGCATAGAGAAGAGCCAGGCACCTCAACTCTGTTTCACGCTCACTACACATTCTGCCGGTGACATCTTTAACACCATACCCAATATGATATCTGTATGGTTATGGACACAGAAATATCCACAATGTCAAACCCTAGGGACATTGGAATCACAAAGATGAAGAGAGAAATACTGACTTCATAGCCTCTGACAATATTTGTTCACAGTTGAGGTAACCCAGAATGACTCTTCAAGTACTAAGATTGGGTGATTTGGAACTCTCTATGATGTCCCCCTGTCTCTGTGTTGTTTATTATGGTTGAATAGGTAGCGATAATAAATGTCCTGTGATCAGGCGAGCATTGACACTAGTGGTCATAGAGTCATACAAATGGAGTACACCGAGTACTTGCATATTGTGGGAATTGTGGAAGTGCGTGGGTGGGGCGAGGGTGTCACCAGCCAAAAACAAACAAAATTACAGTCTGGGCAATATATAAACCAACTTCACCTGACTGGTTTAAAGACAGAAAACTGGAACTGGGAATGTGTCATTTGTTACAACAACAGAACTGCTGATTAAGTAATTTATTGATTTACAATTATGTCCATTTATAAAATGAGTTGATCAGCTAGATCTTTGTTTATTCAGTATTTACATACTAAATCAATTAATTATTGTAGAAGTTATGTCTAATGAGAGATATAAGTGGAAAAGTACACCAGGACAAAATAATCAACGAAACGACCGACTGATTACGGCTCCATATTGATTATAGAATGGTGGATCAATTAAAAAAAATATATATATAAAAAATATTCGCACGCGTTGCGGCCAATTCAACATTGAAATCCTTACCGTTACACACAATAAACAATAGGCCTTGCACACAAAACAAAACAATTTCATGTTAATTTCATGTCTATATTGTATTTTCTCATTCACTCTTTCGTTAGAATAACTACTGAAATCAGAATTCGCATTCTTAATACATGTATTATAATGATATCTTTAATCTAATTGGCTTCAATTAGTACAGGGCCGCGCGTAGCTCCGTCGGTTGTGCAATGGTCGACTGAACCCCCTTTCTATGTACCGCTCATTACAGATTCGAGCTCGCCTGTCTATCGGTGAAGTTTACCGGTGATTTCGGAGATCTCGAGGTGGTTTTTGCGAGGTTTTCTTCCCGGTTTTCCACCAAAACACGGGCAATGCAATGTCGTCCTACAAGTGAAATAATACAACATTAAACACCAAACAAACAGCGGGTGGTTGGAGGGAGCTTCGTGCTGCCCTGGTGCTCTCATAGCTAAGATGCAACACGAAGCCGATCTGTTTGTGGCGCCCTGTTATGTCTTGTGGTTGTCTTGTATCTTGTCATTGTTTGTTGTCAGTGGCGTTGGGGTGGTTTCCTTCACCCATTGGGCTGGCACGCCGTCATATAAAGGAAATAACCTTAAGTACGGCGTAAAACCCCAATCAAACAAACAAACAAACAAGCAAATCAATTAAGACGAAGTTAATACGATCTTCAAGGCTAACTGGTTTAAGATTGAACCATGTGTAGTTGATGATACGGTGGTTCATTGATAACAGTTTGTTATTTTTTGTTAAAAAATAAACTTATCGTGATGACTTTTAGATAACTATAGTGTTTTCTAACAAATCACATATGGCATCATTAAACAATGTTCATTACCGGTTATAATTAACCCATACACACCGATAATAAACGCAATTCCAATTTACACAAGAACAGCGAGTTTACCGTATAGCTGTCGTTGGAGTAATGATACAAGACGATTGTACATTGAATGATACACATGTTTAGAAAGCCTATGTCTGGAGCTAACCTTGCTTGGGTTACATTACATCAGATTGGCATTGATACAGCGCCTAGCTTTGCAGTAATATAATTTCATCTCCGTTGTATGACATATTGATATAATAATTGTCTGATCCTATTTTCGTTTCACGAAAACATTGTCAATAAAAGAAAACTATTATTGGATACAAGGCAGTAAAATAATATGTGAATCTACAAATCTGATTGTTTGGCTGTCTGGTCTGGGATTTATCATATTTTATTATCCCAGGCTATATAATGTATATGACCAGCCATTAAACATTCCCCGGCATTGAGTAAAATGGGTATTAAACGTGAAGGTAAAGAAATGTCGGCAGCTTTATTTTATAAACCTTACCATAGAAAGAAATTGTATATGTGTATTTATGGTCAATTAAATCAAACTTTAATGTCTGCATATTGAGCAATAACTTTCGAGCAAGGTGGCGTTTGGCTTGATGCATAAGCCTTTAAGGGCTTGCTTATTTTATCAATATGGCTTCTCTGCAGATAAGATTTTTTTTCAATTTATTTTTTCAATATCTGCAAGTGTGGTTTAGTTTTATGAACTCTATCAAGACATGACTTATTTTTAAATCGTTTTGTAAATATCAGTGGCATTCAGAAAGGCTCCCATCTTTCC
>JAUELC010278844.1:0-10175 GCA_031471745.1 Cryptochiton stelleri
ACCGCTCTGTAAACTGTATTACCGGTAGCAGAAGTACATTAACCAGAAGTATGCACCATGTCATTGCCCCAGCTCCACTGCATTGATGTGTTTGGCCAGTGTTTATACGCCCGTCATATGACGGAAGGTATTATGGTATGGGGTTGTCCGTCCATCTGTCTTGCTGGCCGTCCGTTCACTTTTTGCTGTACGGCCATAAACTTGAAATCACTTATCGGATTCTAATCAAACTTGGTAGGAGTATTCCATGCGACAAGATGTCGCATGGGATCGAGTTTGGCGAATATCCGCCTACAGGTGGCAAAGTCTAAATTTGGTTTTGAGCTAACATGAAATCCATCAGTAGATTCTTATCTAACTTGATAAAAGTATTCCATGTGGCAAAATGTCGCATGGGTGATTTTGGTGTGCGTACACCTTGTCTGTACGTCTGTCTGTGGATCCGTCCGTTTGTGCATACGTCCTTTTTTTGTTTTCTGACTGTTAACTTGAAAATCCCTTATTGGACTTATTCTATGTGGCAAGGTGTCACATGGGATTTAGTTTGGCATATGTCCGCCTACAGGTGGCGCCACCTGGTGACCAAGTCTTAATTTAGTTTCCAGCTGATAACTTGAAATCCGATCAACAGATTCTCATCAAACTTGATAAAAGTATTCCATGTGGTAAGATTGGTGAGTTTTGTGTGTGTACACCTTGTCTGTCTATCCATCCCATATTTGGTTTCAGGATTAACTTGAAAATCGCTTATCGGACTCTAATGAAACTTGGTACGAATATTCCATGTGGCAAGATGTCGCATGGGATTGAATTTGGCATATGTCCGCATTCGGGTGACCCCTTAGCTCTGAGAGCACCAGGGCAACAGAAAGATCCCTCCAACTGCCCGACCATGTCGCAAGATGTAGCATGGGTGAGTTGGGGGTGTGTACGTCTTGTTCGTCAGCCTGTCTGTCCGTCCATCCATCCCCTTTTTGGTTACCGGACGTTAACTTTAAAATCACTTGTAGGACTAATAAAACTTTGTAGGAATATTCCATGTGACAAGATGTCACATGGGATTGAGTTTGGCAGATGTCCTCAGACAGGTGGCTCCACCTGGTGAGTCTTAATTTGGTTTCCAGCTGTTAACTTGAAGTCCGATTATCGTATTCTTATCAAGCTTTGCCAAAGTATTCTATGTGCCAAGATGGGCAAGTTCATCATGTAAGACAAAACGTGAAATTTTAGTTCCAGTTTAGAGTTAATACTTAACCTTACCATAACCCTAAACCTAACATTAAAAGTGACGTCATATCTTACATGACGGTCTATCTGCAAGATTTCGCATGGGATTGAGTTTGGTGTGTGCACGCCTTCTGGTAGCGCCACCGTGTGTCTAAGATTTAGAATAAACTTTGTTTCCAACAGTTAACATGAAAACTACTCATAAGATTCTAAATAAACTTAGTACAAATATTCCATGTAGCAATATGTTGCATGGCATTGAGCTTGGCGTATGTAAGCCTACAAGTGGTGCCACCAGGTGAAAAGTTGGGTTTCAGGTCGTAAACTTCAAAATCGCTTATCATACTAAATAGGCTATTAGTAAACAGGCCACCAAACTTTGTAGGAATATTCCATGTGGTAAGATGTCACATGAGTTTGGTGTATGCCCACCTACAAGTGGTTTTCTTCACAAACAGTGAATCAAATTGACATTAATTCAGAAAGCTAATGATCGTAACATGATTTTTTTCTTCGGGCGTATATTGTGACTAGTATGATATCTTGTTAACATTTCATGTGATGTAGGATGCGCAGCAGACCTTATATTTCTCTATCCGCGCAGTTTGATTTTCAGACAGAAATGGTGAATCATGGGTACTATATACTAACAGCTAAAAGCAGCTTTATTAAAACCATTAAGTAACAAGTTGATCACAGACACGCATTTAACGTCTTATTTTTACATGCAAAATCCATGACTGAGAATTGTTTTATTGGTTAAACGTGATTTCCCAGGATTCTTACTGTACACAAAAGTGCGCAACTCTTAACATCTGACTGGGAATTGCGTCAACGCCGTTGAGCAGGAGTAATAGGCAATGCACCCTTCTAGTTAATAGACTTCTGATTGAAGAAACTTCAAGACATTGAACGTCAAGGACAAAAGAACATGAAGCCTCAGTCAAACAACTGGACTCTAAATCAGTAATAGGCGACCACGTAAAAGCCGATCCTATCACTATCAAAGTAAATATCACCAACATTACAACCAGAAAGCTAATGGAGGCAACCCAAACACGTAGGTCCAAACCACAGATCAACCGTGACCAGCTGGGCTCCGTAATTCCTTCAGCTCATTCAACCCTTATCTTTTCACATAAGCATTAACTCCAACTACATTGCTTATATTTAATTCGTGTTTTTATTGTAACCCTCTGTTATATTTATTGTTAACAGAAGGCCATCATGGCTTTAATCGAAACCTGTTACTTATATATATTTCAATTTGTTCAACAGTTTGACCGTATGTTTGTGAATGCTGCTAGTAACTACACCGAAATGTCGCAACCCTAATAAAGAAGAAGTTGTAATCCGTATATAAATTTTCTATCTGCATTTATTCAAATATATATATGGCCTCCGTAGCTCAGACGGTACAGTGTTGGGCCTGTAACCCAATGGTCCCGGGTTCGAATCTCGGTGGAGGCAAGCAAATTTTTCTCTATTCATTTATAAAAAAATATATATATGGCTTATATTGTGTGAATACATGTTACCACAACGTGCACCGCACGTCATATACCTCATTTACATAGGAATGTAATGTTTGCTTGAATTAGAAATAAACCTAAATGGTATCTCTAGGTTATCAGAGGCTAGGTATGCCTTTCTATAGTAACGTCAATCTGGCCTTATGTTTACGTGATGTTATCACGAAACGCCGCTTCTCAGTTTCATTTTGTCCACCTGGGAAATAGCTTTATCTTCCCATAAGATGCATTTGATTGCTTTTGATGGCTCGCCTCAAATTACTGGTTGAGTTGACTCATAATACTGAATATTAAATAAACTAGTAGGATGTTTTTACAATCATGTTATTGGTAGAAAACAGGAGTGGAAAATAAAGGTGACCGTAAAAGGTTTTTGTTTTAATAAATGGTGACAGGAAACTAGTTAATCTAATTCTTGGTCACCATTACCAGACTGTGAGGAAAATAATTATTCTATTTTTAGTTTTTCCTTGCCAATGTTATATTTGGTAAAAATCAAGTATTAAGATGTATATATTCACCGAGCCCAATGTAATATTGAATACAGAATATTGTATTTACACAACTAATGCAATTATTGCCAATCTTTCAAGAACAGCAAATATGTTTTGGGAACCACGTTCCGTTGAAAACCTTTAATAGAACGACAATTGCCAAAATACCGAATCTATAAGCTGCCTGTCAAAATGACTAACCATATTCAATATCATCTCTTCGGTGGTCACTCGCTGTTAATGTACCCATTACTGCTTGGATTTGTCACGATCAGTCTGACCATATTCTTGGAAAGAACTATCGAATATGTGACCGAGCGGAAATCACCAATCGATAGTCAATAATTCGGTATGAATGTACTGGACTTTATACATAAAACAAAATCCACCATTCGATATCAGGCCGTTTTTGGAAAGGTAAAAAAAATCTCGTTTAGCTGATATACCTGTTGGTTCTCTCCACTGCGTAAGGTAACCGTTTATACTCGTGCGCTACATCCAGGTTTATTTGTTTGTTGTACTCAAGGGTATTTCACTTATATGACGACGGATAATTATCCAGTTGGTGAAGCATAGTAAGCCTACCAGCTTATAGTGTGCCCCGCCACAGTAGTGACATTACATCAAACATGGGTGAGAGAACATTTATACAGATTGACAGAAGCAAATATGTATGGGAAATTAGATTATGTGCAGTATGATGGATACAAGTTGCACGGTATTTCACTTATATGACGACGGATTATTATCCAGTCCTTACTCTGCCTTACTTAATACGTTGAAAAAACCCCGGGAGGGAACCTTATATAACCACCCAAGCAATACGGGCCCACCTACCTAAGGCCTACCTAAGGCCTACCTAAGGCATACCTAACGTGCACTGGGCGACTTGAACCTGTGTGGTACATCGAAGAAGGACCGCGGACCGCTACATTGAGGTAACGAAAACAATAAATACAATCTACAATATAGCTTTCCTTCTGTTACGATGCATGTATTTTTTGGAACGAATTCATTTCGAATTCAGAGACGAACGTAAACTCACGAAATTCATCATGTGATGGTATCATGAATAACTTCAGTAAACTTTTCGTTCAGTGTGTCACAGTTAAAAAAAACAAAAGTCCATTTTAATAACAGTTCCAATGTTCTTGGAATGAGTAATTACATAAGGTATCAAAAAAAATAACTTGCCTTACGAATGATTATGTACACTAGCGTCGGATGGGTAAAAATATCAACATGGAGAAATGAATTACATATGAATAATTTATCACTTGCTAAACAGTCAAGATGTTCTTTGTGTTTGAAATCAATTTCCACAGCCTTAACAGGGATGTGTATTTTTTAAATTATCTTTAAGATCAAGCGGACGGACAAGAACGACTTTAACTTCGTTAAAATCTATATTGATCCTGTACTGTAATTGTACACGTTTATTTTTGTTTATAAAGACCTGGGTTGGATTCCAGGTGAAGTAATGCAATTTTTCTTTCTCTTCATTTATATAATATAGTCTTTAGTTACATTTATTGTGCGAAACTGGTCTCAAACGTTTGGCTAAAAAACGATATGTGGTATTTGTATGCTCTGTGGAAGTTAATTCGTGCTTTATGGACAGACTTCCTGCTTTGTGGAACAGACTTCGTGGTTTGTGAAATAGACGTCGTGCTTTGTAGAATGTTAATATTCGCCTGATTAAAGCAAACTCTATAGATCTAGTAAATAAAAATGTTGGCTCCACTTCCCAACAATTTTCGCTAACATGTTTGCATCCATATATAATAAAGCGTATTTTTATCCTAACTTTATACACACAAATCTAAAGATAGAACAAAATAGAAGTTTACGTTATAAAGCTTAAATTGCTTTCCTGATTTTGAATGATTGCTAAAACAAATAATAACATGCGCTAGTATATAGATGTTGACATACCTGATGATATTAGCGTGTAAAAACTGAAGATCTGTATAAACAGGTAAATTATCCACAGATCTACAGGCCAACTCCTCCACATGTTTGGACAGGTAACAGCCAGGACTTCTGACAGGTATACAGTTCTCAGTGTCGGGGTCTAATCAGTGGACACATTGTTAATTATCGAACAAGATGTACTGCCAAGACCGGTCATGAATTGCGGTGATCTGTTTGTTGATTATCCACTTGAAGGTCTTTGCTTTTTATCCAAGAGACGCAAGGTAAAACGAACGAGTAATGCAATTTTTCTCGCACCTGAAGATCTCTTAATCAACTACGTCGCTCCTTATCGAGTTCAACCAATCGTTAAATGTACTGCGTTCTAGGTCTTTTAATTATGTGAATATGTAGAACGTGCCGGTATCTTTAGCCGTTACATCCGAAACTTTATCCAGACCCAATAAATTTGCCCTGGATCAGTTCCATTTCAACATAACAATCAATAAACAACTAGAAAATATCACTGTACATTTAGGGTATGTAGTTAACATATTCATAACGTCGTCACGTTTACAGAAATCTATTCTTGAATCCCGAATGATGTTACCAGGCAGCTCTCACTAAACGTCAGCAATTGTCGATTTATTAAATAAGTACCATTGTATTTCGATCTTATCTGAACTAACTATAATTATGTTATTATCTTAAATAATAACTTAAAATAACTTTCACTTAAAGGCCTGTAACGGATGGGTCAATATTTTCGAGTTCAAATTGTGTAAAGGTACTGATTTAATGATTTGCATTTTAATTTGCTCCCAATATAGTGTACACGAATGTTCGATATGCATAAATGAAAGAAATCCATGATCATATTTTCTTTATGATCAGCTCCCAAGCAAGCCAATGTTTTCTTCGTTTTATTTCTGTAGTTTATTTCATTTTTCCCGTTTACAGTGGGGTTGTTCGATATTTGAATTTAAGTATAGTTTCCAACTTTGCTCTGTTTGGAAGCAATATAAGATCTCTTAGCTACAGCCGACCGATACACATTGGCCTTAAGTATCGTTTATTAGCCAATCGATCGTCGATATTTTATGTTCGATCGTGTACAATCCCTTGTTTTCGGTTTACTGTAGTTCCATTATTACGAGCACACAACGTTTTTATTCGTTTGCATTTACAGAACATAAAGGAAGAACATCGTGACTGCCAGACAACATTGGATCAAAACGCTCATGTGAGCTACGTGGAAAGTAAACCTAATCAAACTTCAAAGAGCTTATTTGCTTGTTTCGGGTGATCCATATTTGATAATAGAATTCACGATAGCCTACATTTGCTAACGGTCGGATACTGTCAAATTTACGTCAGACATTTTTACCGATATTCAAATATTAAAAGTAATCTATAAAACGGTATGGTTTGAAAAGCGTGTACTAAATCAACAAACACCAAAAGAACAATTCCGTTAAGGAAATAGACTCATTAAGACAGATGGAAAACTGTGTTCTTTGTGAATGTCCTTCACATGTCTTTCTTCAGCAGTATAAGTGGGGTTATTCCTCTCTTCTTTTTTTATGGGGGGGGGGACGTTTTATTCTTGTCACTCCGCTATGAGATAATGATCGGATAACGTTGGCCTAAGAGCCGGGGTCTAAAGCGGAGGTGTGATGGTATTGTCCCCAGAATATAACCATGGTAATACGATATTTATCGTAGTGGACTTTGATCCGCCAACCATAACCCCTCTAACCCAGATGTTCCATTTATGGAATGCATAGTCGCTCATAAGCAAGTCATGGTTAAGCAATCCTTATTTTGAGATGAAATGTAAACAATGTGGTTGTTGACGTTGGGCCTTATTGATGACCTTCAAGACACCATGATCATATATATAATATAATGATGTATGCTCTGCTATTTAACAATGAATAAGTACATGGTTATTTTTTCAACCGCACGGATAGGGTTAATGCATTGTCATTGTATTTCCCCAAGTGGTTTCTTTAACAAAAATTGGCAATGGCAGGGAGAAATTGATCTTGAAAGATTAAGTGTTGCCAGTGAGAAGATTTTGTGTGACACCTCTGACCATGGTGTCATGTCCCTCTGCACATAACCAGAGGGCTATGGGTAGTATAGGCCTTTTCACATAAGGAAACTTTGACAAATCGTTCGGCGAAATTCCGCTTTTCTTCTCGTGAAATATTGATTTCTAGGATTTCTAGGAATCTAAATCCTGCATGACCGTTTCATCCAAAAAGAGAAAGGTCTTTCTTGATTCAAAACTTTGTGGGTTAAACTTTATGCTGGATTTTGAATTTGTATTCGTTGCCATAAAAGAGACTTCTTGAACAATTCATTGAATTCTTGGGATAAGTGGTTCTGCTGAAATCAAGTCTAAGAATACACACAAACAGACGGAAAACAGATGATCAAGTCATGAGGTCATCATAAGAAAGACTTGAGATAAATTTCATGAAATTCCGATAAGGGGTTTTGAAGTTATCATGTAGCCAGGATGTAACACAATTAAAGCAAGTCTAAGAAAAAACACAAACAGGCGGACAGACGGAAAACAAATCGTCAAATTGACCTTGAAATCTTATCAGATCGTGATGTCATCATAAGGAAGACTTGAATTAAATTTCGTGAAATTTCGGTCATGGGTTTTGTAGTTGTAGACAAGATGTTACACAAGCAAGTCTTAGAATAAATGCAAACAGGCGGAAAACAAACTGCCAAAATGACTTTGGAATGTAATGAGATCATGAGATAATCATAAAAAAGCCAGGGTTTTGAAGTTATTTTGCAGACAAGATGTGACGGATAACGGGCGTCGGACAGCACAAACACTTACTAAATGTCTCCCTGGGGAGATATAATAAGTACAGGTAGCAAAAGACGGTGCTACAAGACAAAGTGAGAATATGTACAGAGTGAGACACCAGAACATATCGGCTTCATATTTCCCCTTAGCTCAGAGACCAGCGGGGGACAGAAAGCTCCCATCAACCACCTGTCTATTAAAGGTCGACCACTTGGCGCTTCTATTGAAATAATTTGATATGTAAAGTCGGGTAAACGAAGAAGGGATAAAGGGACATTTAGAATTATACACCAATCAGTGTAATGACGTTCCGTTATCGATTAGCTAGTATCTATCATTCATAGATTCACCACAAATACTCCATTCAGACATTTTTTAAATTTTTTAAAAATATAATAATGTACAAAATATGTGCAACACTGCATTTAGAAACTATAGAATATACATGTGTATAGGGAATACAGTATATACATATATAAACTATAGAATACACATGTGTATAGGGAATACAGTATATACATATATAAACTATAGAATATACATGTGTATAGGGAATACAGTATATACATATAGTATCTGTGTACAACACATTTAGTTTTGTTTGATTGGGGTTTTACGCCGTACTTAAGGTTATTTCACTTATATGACGGCGTGCCAGCCCAATGCGTGAAGGAAACCACCCCTGACGCCACTGGCAACAAACAATGACAAGATACAAGACATAACAGGACACCACAACAGCTTCTTGGTGCCCCTTAGCTCTGAGAGCACCAGGGCAGCACGAAGCTCCCTCCAACTGCCCGCTATATTTAGATGAATCTGTAATATATGCAAAAGGCAAAACTAATGTTCACAGTTGATGGTGAATGTGTCTACAAATTTTCAGAAAGATATGCCTTATAGTTTGAGTTTTGCTCCGGAAACAAAATCCACTTCTGTCCAAGATTTTATCCATGGAAATAGAAAAAAAAATAATATTGGTGAATCCTTAATAGTGTCTACAAACTTTCATAAAGTTTTTGATTTGTGCTCCGGAATATTTTCGGGACAGACATACAGGCATACAAACCTGTTTTAATATCCCCCGCCAATTAATTTCGTGGGAGGGTAAAAACAAAATTATACATGTAGACCAGTGAAGTCTAGTGTCACAAGAAGATGCTTTATCTCAAAATGTTTCTTTCTTAAATACTTCATTTACATGGTAACCTAAGGAAAGATGTTTAAAATGTTTTGACTGCAGGAAATTTGTCATAGTTCGAATCAAAATGTGTTTTTGAGATTACCCATTCATTAAGGAAACAATTTTTTTTATAATTTATAAATAATTTGTAAGATTTTTTTTTTAATAATTTGTAAGAAAAAAAAACAATGCAAATGTTTTGTCTAAACAAAACATCTTGCTGCTGACAATATAACGTTAAGAATATTTGTCAGCAGCTTGAAATAGTTTGTAAGACGACAAAAATAAGGCATAATTGTTGTGTAAAGAAGAAAAAAAACCTGCATACTTCGCATCTTCGTTCCTTCACAATTTGGTTGATCAGGGAACAGCGCCATAGTATTGTCAACGACTTGTCCAAAGCTATCCACGCACCAGCATTCTCTCTCTCTACACTGCATTTTCTCAAAATCTCCTGTGGCTGTACATCTTGGATTGAAGGCTCCTAACAACTGATCCCATTCACTCTGTACCCTCAAATATACACAAGGCGTAATGTTGGAACCTAATCAAGACACAAATTAAGAAAAGTAAAGAAGACTTTATAATTGTTACATTAAAACATTTTTTTTAAAATATCATATATGATTTAGCAGGTGGTTACATAGCAGCGTCTACGGAAACAACAGGTGATGCTTTTGGGGCATGATTGTATGGGCGATAGATGTTGGTGCAAATAAATCAATTTGCGCATTTGTGTTTCTGTCTCGTTTATGTCACGGGAATCACAGAAAAAACATTTTTTTTATAAGTCGCGTCAAACCTTTCCGTGTTTTTCGCCATGGTCTAAAATCTATTTTTATAGTGTTTGTTTGATTGGGGTTTTACGGCGTACTCAAGGGTATTTCACTCATATGACGGTGTGCCAGCCCGATAGGTGAAGGAAACCACCCCCAACGCCACTGGCAACAAACAATGACAAGATACAAGACAATCACAGGACATAACAG
>JAUELC010278855.1:0-10174 GCA_031471745.1 Cryptochiton stelleri
GTTTATTATCTTCATACCACTAGGTCAATTAAAAAGACAAAATAACTTGAAAAAAGTCAGAATAACATGTTAAATCAGTTCCTCAAAATTTTGACTAAAGTTAGAATATGCTTTCTGGAGTCGGCCCCTGACCTAAAAAATCATGTTTTGTTCAATTTGACTCATGTTCTGATATTACCCTAATACTATAGACCCTGAGACGACCAGCAATATGAGGTGTTCAGGAATATGGAACCACAAATGCTTCCAACCCATTAAACAAGATACAAGGAAATGTTATTGGTGAATTACAAAATACAATATTTTCGTAACGTTCTCGGATTTTATAATAATGACCACTTTTGTAAAGCAAAACATATTTTAAAAGTAGAATCACTTTACAAATGTTTATACAAAATTTGTCATTTTGTATGTCAGATTTGTTAGTTATTATACAATTTATATATTTGAAGTATAGCCTAGAGAAAACGGTTATCATAAAAAAAGCTCGTTAGTACAAAGTCTTTTTCACAGAAAACACGTTTCTTAAAGTACAACATGGGGACTACTATCTTCCCCAGACTTATATCACAATTAAAATATTAAATGTCCGCAATTTGTACAAAAGTTAGAAATGACATTGAAGTACACCTTTAGCGGGAAGAAAATATGTCAGTAATTTTCAATGGGACGGTTTAGGTAGGGAATTTATTAAAGGGTAAATTATTTGATAATATTGTGTTTTATTGCCTAGAGCAGCATGTCATCTCTTTTCTCCTGTAAAATGGCGATGTATGAACAGAACCTCAGTGGGTAAATCACATCACACCCACACAAAGACTTTCCTTCAACATTTTCTTCAGTCCAATTCTATCGTTTTAAACACCACAGACATATAGGTTGAGTTGGAGACGTAGGAGTTAAGACTTGTATTTTGCCATAAGAACATGCATACAATAAATGAGGTATTGAAAACTAAGACTTTATTCCATACCATCAATCCCCACATCTCATATAACAGCTCATCAATCCGGAGAGCCTGTAGGTCTGGAGAAAGATGGTAGACCGACTCTTCAATATAATATTACAAGGTAAAACAGTAATTCTACCATGGCTGGCATAAATCCCGATTGTGCAGATTTCAAAATGCAAAACTCAAATCAAACACACGAACTTACTTACTGCTTTACTGACTAATCAATACCAAGACACTGGATACGACACTCCATCCATTGTGACACGAAGCTGATGAAGCACTAATCAATTACAAAGAACATGAAGACGACATTATCTCGCGTGGTTACCTTGGTGACGGTAACCTATAATTCAGTGTCATCTGGTGAAAAGGTTGCATAAAGCCGATGGACACTCTTGACATTTTAGGGTTCATCGAACTGTTTCCTACAGAAGTGGATGAAAATTTCATTTGAAGTATAAAGGTCACACAAAGTGAGATTTGTACAACACTGGTCATTAGAAGAAAATACGTGAAAACAATAAATTTGTTAACAATAAATTACTTAACAGATATTGATTTAATTCAATCTTGAAATTGTTAGTTCCTGGAAAACGTCAGAGCAAATTGGTAGAACTATTGCAGTAAAGGAAGGTTTCTCAAGAGCATTCAAATTCAAGCCGATTCGTTATTATACATATATCTTGTTCTTTCTTGCTTATTTAAATGGAATTGTCTAAAAGCGACTTCAGTAAAAGTGCGGCGTATGGCACCAAACAAACTACACACATTACGATGTGAAAACATCATGGCCATGGATGTAAAGTCTGCATACAATTGGACTTGTTACGCAACTACGCGTCTTAATAGTTTATGGAATGCCAAGAATAAAATGTTATGAACGCTGACATTTCGGGGGTGAAATTGATGCCCAAATATCACCAGATCTAAATGTGTTACAAGTAATTTTAACCGCATTAAGACATTCTTGGAGCATAAATGATAAGTTGATTGCCATGTCACTGATATAAGATATAGCAAGTACCAAACATTTACACTGATCTGTAGTAATAGAGGCGTGTCCTTAATTTATTTGGCTGATAAATTTGAAGCGATTACCAGAATAAGTAGGTTAGTTGCTTGTACGCTATATAAGTGTTTCATATTACACGAATCACTAAAAGAATGTAGACATAGAGTCCTTTATTCACTTGACATTCTGCGACATTACTTTTATTATTTTCTTATCTCAATCTCAATTAGCTCTGTATGTAACCGAATCAAAAGTTTATCATAAACGATTATACAAAATTTTGTACATTTAAACATAGAACAGACATAGACTTTAAAAGCAAACCTACATTCTGGGATACATCCTAACTAAACAAGAACGTAACCCTGGAGGACACAATTACCATATATCTCTATATATTCCATTGCTAATGTTTCTTAAATCCTGCCCCACACCCAAATTCTTTGATAATATCAGTATTTAATGAAGACAAAGTTAGCTAACTCCGACCACGGCCCGTAATATAACGCCAGCTCTGAGCTGGCTAATGACGATCAGAGCCAGAATCATAACACTGTGATATATAAATAAACAGAAATCGTTATCCATTAAAAATAGTATGTTTTTTGTCCATTTGCTAAAGATTTTTAAAAAACGAAAAAACAAGTTACCCTCACTAAGAATTAGATATATTGTGCTGAAATCTTGCCCGGCATATTTTTATTGACGAACAAATACAATTCTTAACAAACCAGTATGGCCTACCGGTACATATTGGAGAAGACTTCGATATACAAGTTATAGTTTGAAACGTGTTATCACTATCCACGGAAACTATGTTTTGGCTCAATTGACAGAAACTGAAACAGAAAGTAAATTCTTGATGTAAACATTTAAGTATAGTACTGAAATCTTCCACGTCAGATTTCCATTGATGAACAAATACAACTCTTTAACATACGTGTACAGTAGTCCATTTGTCACATATTGGAGAAACCTGATATTGAAATGTTAGTTTTAGTTTGAAAAGTGTTCTTGTTGTCAATTTTTAGTTAATTTGATAGAAACTCAAACATAACACAATTTCTAGACGTCAAAAAGTAAGTATAGTACTTCACGGCAGGTTTCCATTAATGAACAAATACTACTCTTATTACTTGACTTCACCGGGACTCGAACCCGGGACATTTGGGTTACAGGCCCAACACACTACCGACTGAATATACATGTACAACACTAGTCCAGTTATCACATAATACAGAATTTTGGATTACAATTTTAGTCCTTGTTTGAAAAATGTTCTCGCTGTCAACGAAAACAATATTGATGTGAGGTTAAACGACAGATGAGTGTCACAATATTACAAATCTGTCATCTCCTTCATCACACAAACTCATATTAATGTCTCATCAATGAATAGTCGCATATTAAACGGTGTAAAGTGTCAAATAACGAGTTATTAAACCAATAACACAGTATGTGAGACATCCTATAATTTAATATTTTCAGAAAAAAAATTATATTTCCTTACGACGAAGGAAAGATACAAATTTATCTTCCATTTGCTTGAGAAGGTTTTAATGAGATAAAAATCGAGTTTTAGCGAAAAAAGTGTACTGTGTTAAAATTAAGTGTAGGCTATAGATGAGATGTGTACTATATAGGCCCTATAACCGTTATTCGGTAATCTTCTTATAAGACTTCACCTCTAAGGTATCTACGCGCTATCTTGATTTTCCCAAACTGGCGGTATAGCTTCGAACCCCAAAGAAAAAGCGGAAATCGAAGAAAAATGGTGCGTACATACACACTTAGATTCGGACATCTCCGTCGTAAAACCGAAGCTATGCGAAGTGAGCCACGATTAAATATCTGCCTGAAGAACACACACTTATTTATAACCTTGTCAACCGTCGAACAGTTATTAAACAACGACTTTAGTTACAGCGTCCAGCACCTTTCCAATAAAACTAATACATAATAACTGAAGGACACAATCAAAAATTCCTGGATGAAACCAAAACCAATAAATCCCAGAAACCCGTATTGATAGTTTCTCAATGAACGAGCAGTTATTAAGCGCAGTGTAGTTTTTAAGCGTTGAACCGTTTTCCAATCGACGAGTTATTAAACAGAGGCCATTGTGATTATACAAAAACACAAAGACACCCGGCGCTTGATGACCATCCGATAGCCAATCAAATTTCTCCATTAGCTGTCATCCGATCTGTGATTGGTTCTTTGACTGCAGTGATACGCTAAATGCTTTCTGGACTCATAACCAAGCTCGACAAAAGCATACTTTCTGTAAATCACGTAAAAATTCGAAATAAAAATTACACTCAAACATTTTCAAAAGAATAAAGACAGACTAAGAAATATATTCTGCTGATTTCTAAGTAAATGCAGTATAAAATAAAAAAAAAATTATGTCAACTTTTTCCATAATTTAAGATCGTGTAACTGTGTTCCAATAAATCTTTTCATTCAGTGGCCGAGTTTATTCCTTCCTGTCTAATTCCAGGCGATATAGTGTGGACAATTTGACACTTCATTTGTTACTAACGTGAAGCCTAATATCAGTATAATATGAAAAGTTGAGTTATTGGTTATTTGCTGGAAGATCATATTTCATTGAGTAATAACTTGTAATAGTGTAACACTCGAGTCATATCAGAGTTATTGAATAATACCCGTAGTACAGCTGCTTCCAGTTCACATGAGAATTGATTTAACTACAATAAACATCACTGTCGTTATAGCATTGAGATCTTGTAATAGCTCAAGACGATTATTGTTTTCACATAACTCGTCTTGTGAAAAAGTGCAAAACACCTAAGTCCATATGGACATTGGTAGTTCTTAGAATGTATTACATCTTATGACAGGCCGAAAGCAGCGGACACTTTTTTTCAGAGCCCGAGATGGATTTATGTTCGCTGAAGGTGAAGGTCATGTCACCATTCTACAGATACCCTGTGGTTAAAGGACGTCCGTTCCAATTTCGGGTTCTTCACTTGGTCAAGTCAAACTAACGAATTTTGAAGAATTAATGACTGCTTCCTTGCCAAAAATTAGACTTAAGGTCTGTTACCACAGTAGGGATTGCCTTAAAGTGCAGTGTTTTGATTGGGCAATTTTTTTTTTGGGACCAATCAAAACGCTGCAAATTAGGGCAATCCCCTGCAGCCCTTACTACAAATCGCATTGTGATAATACACCTTAAAGAACAACAAGTCGTTGGCTTTTTGTCAGTAGTATGTAATTTGGTGCAGTGCCAAGTCTGGTAAATTCGAGCTTGCTCTGTAAATGTTGGCAACTCTTTGGAAGCATCGACACGTTTTATCACAAAGAATTAGCGCCGTTATATGAGTGAAATAACCTTGAGTACGTTCTAAAACCCGAGCCTGGCAAACAAACACACAGTCCAAGAGACGGTTATAGCCTAAAGCCAACATCAACCAAGACACATTGCGTGTGATGTGATGTATTATCAAAACAATGTTAATCAGTTCAGTGATCGTCATATATCTGACACGGTATTTAAACTCTTCTATTTGAACAGACGAAATAACCGAATAACGTCTGAATAACCGAATTACCTAGCAGTCAAAATAATAATAATTCTTTATTTCAGACAGAAATGTCCATAAACAACAGTAAACAAAAAGCATAGAAATACACAATGTAGGCCTATATAACCCGGCCACAACAAGGTAACATAATGAGCAAGATAGATTTGTTTTAATAAGAAAATTATCACGCACTTTCTAATCATATGATCACAACAATTTTTTTCTTTTATAACTTATGTTCCCCGATTAATTTGAAATGTGCGTGTTTATATAACGTAGTACGAGTTCTGTGTAAAACTAGACCGACTCACAAACATTAAAGTGATTTTCACCACTGTTAGGACGTTGATAAATCGTGTTTGTCGTTTAAACGGAAAGAACATTGGGTAACCGGACTCTTGAAATGGTATGAAAGGCCACAGAAGCACCAAGTGCCTCGGTCGAAACCCCGCGTTCAGGAAATTCTTAACCGCAGTTCTTAAAAGGTTTTCGGTACGGACTTGGTAGTATATGCAGCCTATATAGTGAGAGAATCTTGATATTGGCCTGGAAAAGTGTTTTTCGCATATCTTAAAGAACGGTCACTCATATAGTTTAGCTTTGTTTAATACTGTGCTTGTTGTTAGCTGGTTTCTATTGTTGGTGATTTTGGTGCAGTGTATGCGACTCTCATTGGTGACTGAAACATCCTGACAAACTAATATTTGCTAACTAAGAAAATGTTTCGGCTGTATACAAATTAACGAAAAAAAAACAAATGTCTCCAAATACTGGCGTCATATTAAATATATATGTCGTGCAACAACAAATATACTAAACCCCTAGAAATAGACATTATGTAAATATGAACAGAAAGAAGGCAGTCATTGCAAATAGTTCAACGTACAGAATACATAGAGACTACATATGGTGTACATATTGTTTTTGCACCAATTACACTCCCCGTTGTAAAAACAGTGTGAAAACAGGGATTTGTCAACTCAAATGTTCAACCACTCAGTCAAATATGGTATTCATTGTAAAACACCTTTTCGTACACAACTCAATAGGAAGGTCTCAACGAAAGGAAAGCATGCACAAGAAGCGGTTCTGGGAAGTGCACTCTTTGACACCAGTAAATGGTATACAGATATTCAGATACACATGCACTGCAACAGATCAGTTCTATTTTCTAAAAATATATTGGAACCGATTTCATACATCTATGGCAAAATATAGTGATTCCAACGTCTTACTACATTCTTCACAAGCCAATTAATTTATAAATGCCACAAATGCCCCAAAGATTTCACTCACATGGTATGGCGTGTATTTTCTGCAATCGACAACAAGGAAAAGCTTGTATCATTATTTCTAGATAGTGTATATTTTTATAGATAGTATATATATATATGTCTAGCCCAGTAGCCGCTCCTGTGTCTCCAATAGTTAGATGTATCACTCTCCTACAAATGTTCCTTTCACCAATACTGTTCATACATGAGATCGAACGACGTTTTTCAATTCCATTGGTGGCACGGTGGCCCAAAAATGAGGTCTTTTTGCGTTATTACAGAATCACGTGAGTTATAGATATTTATGTCATAAAAATCTGAAGCTTTTCGTGCCCAACTTTGTAGGTAAAGGGAAAGTTTAGCAATAACAAAAAACTGAAAACTGACAATTCTGTCAGAATATTTCAATAAGGGTGTGTCAATCAGCTTTCAACTATCTGGTTCACGCATTGTTAGACAGACTTAACTATACATGTCATTGGATATTGGCCCCGCCACTTCACCGTTTAATATGTTGAGTTGCAAACAATGTGTGTCCCCGCGGTGAATCAACAACTTTGTAGTCTATGCATTCATAAATGTCCGCAGTCTTCAGGCTGAATTCGAATTAATACAGGATTTCTCACGTCTCGTATAACCAATATACCCATTGAATATTTTATTTATATTTCAGCGGTACTAAAAAAATCATAGTGTTAAGATATATTCAGCATTATTGAGGTCGTTTCTCTTAAAGTAAGTACCTGATTTAATTCCAGGAAAGCCAATTCAATCCACTCCATTATTGGAGTTTAACCTATTTAAAGGGGTATAGAAACCTAACAATAAAGTGAGACAGAGCGTGTGAAGACCGTAGACAGGGACAGTTTGTAACAGTCAGAGGTGTCTATATAGTCGTCTAATTATCGCATTATCCTTCTTTATAAAACATTCAATTGCATGTAGCCAATTCAGACAGCATTCTTGGTATTTACCTAAAATTAAAAACAATTCAATAAAAATGTGTCAAAATCAATTTATAACTAATTGTACATCACTTTTTGATGAACATTTACTCAGAATACTATGTCGTAGTTGGATGTAGTCGTTCGGTGTTTTTTGTTTCATTTCAGATCATACTCCCTTCAATACATAATAATAAGATTTGTTTGCGGTGTCTTGCACTCACTGTTAATTGCACAAATTAACTTATTGCACATGTCATGGTAGCCGGACTCCCGCCGGACTTCAATTATCATATTTGATTATCTTCACAAGCAAGAGAAAGTTTTATTTTGTACAGGTAATAAAAACTGAAACAATTTTCTTCGTATGAAGCCTGCATGGTGATTAATGAGAGCAGGCCTGCTTAGTAAGTGAAAGTTCTCTACTATGAGGAATTTTACACTTTACAGTGCTATTCGGCATATAAGATATTTTAAGTAAAGTTTGTTTTTTTAACTGACATTACTTTTGTTTGTATACCTGTAGGTCAGCGGGAGTAAAACCCCGAACAAAAATTCACGAAAGTGGACATTTTAAAAACAGATTGGAATTCTTCAGAAACTTATTGGAGACATTTAAATGAAACAATTTAATACACGGTAAAACTTAAAATACATCTTACAACTGTTTTAGAGGGGGGGGAATGGTCTCCTCCAAAGTCATTTTAGCGATTGTTCTTTATTTCAAAATTCAAAATTCCTACTTCATACAAACTGTTATACATTTAATCTCATAATTGTGTGGAAAACACACACATGTATCGACAATTCTGTTACACATTTAATCTCATAAGTGTGTGGAAAACACACACATGTATCGACAATACTGTTACACGTTCATACTTGGCACGACAAGTAAGTATAGAAACCAATACACTAATGCGTCTTATTGGTCGTGAAAAACTTTAACAACTTTCCAGGCTAGTAAAAATAGTTTGCCAAGAAACTAATTATGTAACAACAATATTTATGTAGATCCAACACAGATTAGCTAGAACACAGATTAGCTAGAACACGCGGTATAACCGGAGTTATATTAATAACTAAACTATATAGGCCTATACGGTTAAAATACAAGGTTAAAGGAACAACTCCCAAAATAAACATTGTCCGCATTTTGGCTTTATTAAAAAACCATTTCCAGGAAATGTTGGTACTGCTTTTTTGGAGGATAGGGGCCTATATTTAAAAACAAATCCAACATGTATTTTTTTAAATATATAAACTTTAGTGCCATAAGTCAATTGGCCCACGAACAAACAACTATAGTTGATTAGAAAATAGATATCGGCCCCATTCGTCAATCAACTGACAACGCATAGGGGAGAATACTATAGGCCTACTGCTTTGGGAAAATTAACTCATTCGTCAATGTAAGCTATGAATATAGATAGGCTTCCAACGATTAATAGTCGTTGACTAATAAACATGTTAGACCACCGTAAGCTGCTGCCTTAATTACCCTTGATCTGAAACTATCTATTACCCTGTATATATCCTTGACCTTATGTGTACTTATTTGTACCATTGTTTCCTCATCTATAATATAGTATTGAACCTCTCCTTACATACATATGTTCAGATCATATTACACCTGGTGATGATAGTGCATGATGTGTGTCGAAATGTTGTTTCTTCACAAAAAAGAGGTGGTTATCCAGAAAAAAGATTGTGTTCTTAATATGTTATTAAAACTGGTGAATTTCCAAATGGGGATATGTGTGACAATATACCAGTTTGTATATTTGTATAAATGAAGAGGGAAAACAATGCTTGTCTCCACCGGGATTCGAACCCGGGACCTTTGGTTACAGGTCCAACATTCTACCTACTGAGCTACATAGGCTCACGATAGAATGCTTCCCGAATTCAAACTGAGTGATTATATATTGGTTTCTAAATCATTGATTCGTTGAACATACAGCACTTCTGACGTCAGGTATAACTAATCAAATCAAACAGGAACGGATTATATAATGGTTTCTAAATCATTGATTCATTGAATATGCAGCACTTCTGACGTCAGGTATAACAAAGCTAAATCAAACAGGAACGAATTTCATTGATTCATTGAATATACAGCACTTCTGACGTCAGGTAACTAATCAAATCAAACAGGAACGGACTAAAAAAAATATGTTCACGTGTACTTCCTGGAAGAGTTAACCAAAAACGTGTTGGTATTATTTACGTTTCATGTAGACATACAGACTAAATGTGTGGACCCTAAATATCAGGGGGGCGGTTTGAGGAAGTTCCGTATTGCCCTGGTGCTCTCATAGCTAAGGGGCAACAAGAAGCTGGTGTGGCGTCCTGTGTTTGTCTTGTATCTTGTCATTGTTTGTTGCCAGTGGCGTCGGGGGTGGTTTCCTTCACCCATTGGGCTGGCACGCCGT
>JAUELC010278866.1:0-10173 GCA_031471745.1 Cryptochiton stelleri
CACAATACTTCGGTTCCATGGCTCGATATTGCCATGGGGACAGTTTGAATATTCGCGTCAGTTGGCGTCAGTGATTATTTGTTCAGCGGATCTACGTTTACTCAATGTTCTAAACACTCGAAACCAGGCCCTTTTGTTACCATATATGACAATATAGCACACAATGAATCCCGTATTAGCAATGTACCTCTTCATTTAATGATAGGGTGTTAGCACTACAAAGCTCCCGCCTTGAAAAATTACGAAGATTTAAGGCGTAGCGTCTCAACGTCAAATGAACCTTTAAAAACAACCATAAAAACCTTTGGAAATACTGTTATGGCACGTTACATTTTTGGAGTAATACAATATTAGAATATCGAAATTATCCATTTTAACAAATGATGCAATTGTGTAACTGAATTGGTGAAATAATACACATATGAATTGATACCCACAAAAGTCAAAGATTGCTGTAAATAAGTACTTTAGATTTCAAGACTTGACCAGACAATGTTTATGTCACGATTTGACTGATTTATGTGCATAAACTAAAGGTAAAATCCATACTCTTACCGCAACCAGGTAAAGGTAAGGCATATACAGCCGAGCCATACTAGATAGAGTTTACATGTTGATTAAACATGGATGATACCTGGGGTCTAGGGGTGTATGGTACAAGGTAACCTTTTATCACAGTTAAAAAAGCTGAACACCTCTTACTTTTACTCTGTTAAGTAAGATAACTTCTGATAAGCTTAATAAGAGCAGATTAACACTTCACGTTTAGATTTGATTCAAAACGTCACTACAATTTGATATATGTGTAATACAAATCCCCCAGTGTAATTAGCAATTACCTGTTAGCGTTCAGCAACACGACCATTTCCAGTACCCTGCCATATAAACCAAACAATTGTTTGTTTCTCCATGCAATACCCCCCATTTCCACGTGTTGCGCATCTGAGCCATGTAAGTGCAAACCCTATACAACACCCACACCCTTATAAAGTAACACTTTGTTTTATTCAGATCTGCCTCATTCAGGAATCCGCCCTATATCGGTATTGTAGTATGAACTCGCATTTAATTGAATTACAGTCTAAAAGTAGTCACAACTCCAAGAAACGATTACAAATTCGTTGACTGTATATTTCGGTTAAGTTAAACCGTCTTCAGCAGATAAGTGACAGGGGTAACCGAAGTATTTATACCAGAAATATACAAATGAACGTATGTTAATGTAGAGTTGAACTAGATCTAATGGTTAATATCAAAACTTTGTTTAGTATCAGTTTTTACTACAACCAGTTTAGGCGATAATGTATAGGGCTTTGGTGTTAATATGGAACATGGAGATTATCGTCGTACATAAAAAAAAAACATTTGTAGATTATTGAGTAATGGGTGGGTGTGTTCTTAACTTATCTGCTAACATATACGCTAATTAGAGGACTGGGAAAAAATATCTGGGAGTACGTTGACAATTTTGCAGCTAGGGAGAATAAGGATTTTACAGAAAACATAAATGTGTTTGCTTATATGCTATAATACTTTCAGAGCCGTCAAAAAGATGACAGTGATTCATGGTTGAAATTTTAGGTGATTTACAGTACATCGTTTATTTGTTTTCGAAACAGGACAAAATATAATAATAGAAAGATTTACCTCTCCGTTGAGGAAACAGTAAGCCACTGATATGAAGACACCCTGGAATGAGACCATGAAATGTGAGATGTATGACCAGGCCCCGAACCCTTCAGGAGAGACGGGCGGTTCTACCATCACCAGAAAATTCGTCATCCCCAGTAACGGTAGAAGAATCACTGCAGCTTTGGCAGCTTTTCTGAAAAGGGAAATTTGGTAAATGATAATTACCGTTTATTTCTTGAAATCCCGAGCATAAATAAACGCGCTTCCTCGTCTCACAGCATTTGCAAAATTACAACCGTTGGAACATTGTAATCTTACATGGTGAAATTAAAAATCATATCAAGACAAAAAAAACCCCAACAAACTGAAACTGATTGTTCGAAACATAAAGCAAATTGTTTTTTTAATTTTTTTATTTGATGGTAATTCTTTAAAACTTATAATCTGATAGTCTAGTCTCCGTCACTCTTTAACCTTTGCGTGAACAGTGGAGGTCACAAATAGTCAATTGTAATTTTATTTGGCAGTTAATTTTTAAAACTGTAAATCAGACAGTCTGAAAGCTTTATTTTATCTCGATCTCAAAACAAAACTTTTGTCTGTCTTCATCCGGTGTAAAATGATAGAAAAATATTACCAGGAGAGATTAAATAATTTATACTAGTTAAGTTAAGAAGTTAATTAAACATGGGCAAAAAAATCACAATATATAATTGCAAATCTAACTATTACCTGACTTGTTGCTCTTCGTTGCTATAACTGTTCCTCAATTTTGCTACTAAAATTCGAATGATATTGCAGTAGAAAATTAAATTAATCTGAAACATAAGACGAAAACAAGAAATGAGAATAAATTACACTAAATCTTTCGAAAAAGATAGATGACATGACATCCATTCTATGAAATGCAAAGTGTTATTTTGAAACAAGATTTAAAATTAAATCTCAAATGAACTCAACACAATTAGTTCGTTATATTTTTAAAAAAAAAAATGCTTATGTATCTTGGAGAGAATAGCGCGAAAGATTATTTCAATTAAGTTGTGTTATCTAAATTTAGAAAATAACACAACTAAAAAAGACTATAATAAACCTAAAAAAGTACGAACGAGTAGAGTTGAATGCATTTGAGATTTACTGAAAAATCTTGTTTCAAAACATCACTTTGTGTTTCATCGACGTGTTAAATTAAACCCTAAATATAACCATTACGGGGGCTGAAAATTGCTTTCAGCCGAACAGCAGTTTAGTTTCTCACGAATATATGCCAACATACATGGATAACCCCAGGCAATGCTTATTAGTGTATATATAACGAAGTGAAGAGATGGATAATAAATGGTAATAGTTTAAACAACGGGCAATTGTTCTCAAAATGCAGTCTCTAAGACGCAGCGTGGGTACAATAGTACCAATCAACAACACCTGCACAGTGACAAGGACAATGTAAAAATGTAGGCCTTCTAATGCATCTCTCGAGACAAGGTGAGTCCCGACGTGACACTTTGATCCTCTCCTTGTCATCTTTGCACCATGTTTTAGTCAAACAGAGAGATGATAACTCTAAGACAATGGTCGAGGGTTAGCCATGGTTCCATATCCCTCTTCAAGTAGCCCGCCAACTGAAAGACTATGGGGAAGACAGGGATTTGTATTTTATTTTAAGGCAGAAATTCAATAGAACTGCTCTAAAAGACAATCAAGAATCGGCATAATTAGAGGCATTGCTCGAGGAAAACATTGTCGTCTCCCCTAGTTATCATAATATTCCAGCAGAGGCGATGCACTGTATGAAAAGTCGTCTTTGCTATATCACTTTGATCTCTGCTCGACCGCCGAAACGGGCTAAGCGTGGAAAGGGTGATTACAAACTTTGGGGCGACATCAGCCTTGCCATGGGCAATGACGTGGCATTGTGTGGTTAAATTGTACACACTGCATATATAATGGTTTGGGGATCTTGTCACTAAATGCCAGATACTCAGTAGCAAGCCAGAAGAGTTTGTTGCCCAGTTGTTCGAAAGACGATTAGTCGCTAATACCGAGATTAAATCACTAATAGCGGATTAGACATAGACCTTCAACACGATGTGATATCATCTAATACAGGATTAAATTTAATAGCGCTTTGAACAACCGGCCCCTGTAGATTTGTGGTTTGTCATAAAAAGGTACACAATGTACCAGACGAGCTTTTATTCAAACCAAATAATGCATTTTAATCTAAAGGCATTTATGGCTAGATGCTCTGAGAGTTTTATTGCTCATATTCATTTATTTATACCCGTCGATCTAGAGTGTTTCGCGTATCTACTGACAACAAAAAAGAAAGAAAGAAGACCAAGACACACAGTGTAATAATATCTTAACATGATACTTACAGCTAAGACAGCGACTCTTGGAGTTTCAATAATCCAAATATAGGGCACATAGTAGTACAGCTCCCAACAACTGCCAATACAAAAACATCACCAATCCGATTACAAGTACACAGAATGACCTGGACAAATGAGGACCTAAAGCCCAGGTCCTATTATCACAGACAAGACTGCTGGACCACAGAACTTAAACCGACGAAGGTAAAACGTAAAGTATAATACAAACATGACGACCAAAAAACATAAACTGAAGTAAATAAAATCGCTGTCTTAGGAGTACGTTTTTTGAGAACGCTTTAATACCGTTTGTTTTTACTTTCTGCGTTCTGTTTGACTTTACGTTTTGTATGACTTTACGTTTTGTATGACGTTACGTTTTGTATGACTTTACGTTTTGTATGGCTTTACGCTTTGTTTGATTAACGATTGTTGACGTTACGTTTTGTATGACTTTACGTTTTGTTTGATTAACGTTCTGTTTGACTTTACGTTTTGCTTCACACATCCAGGCTTAATTAATGTCTTCAGTCTCAAATCGCTCGTGTGACCTACTTGCAGACACAACGCTATAGTTGTAACCGCTGTAGTGCTGTAAATATGGCTTCCATAATGCTCAGCTTAATGAATGTAAATGTATGTCTGTGAACGTTGATCCGCCATGAGAACAGCTCAGTCCACAGATATTTGATAGCCTAAAACTTAGTCTGTCGAGTTTTATCTTTCCTGCAACGAGCTTAAAGGCCATACTGCAATATTTAACACAACATTTTTTGGGTAAGAAGCAAGTTCTTGGGTTATTTTTTTTTTTACATTTTTTTAACACATTGTTGTGTATTGTGTTCAAATCTGTATGCACAAGAAACTAGCCATCTGTGTAGCTCAGTCAGTAAAGTGTTGGGCCTTTAACCCAGGCTACCCGGGTTCTAATCCCGGTGGAGGCAAGGAAGTTTTTCCCTCTAAAACATAGAATACCGGTTATCAGTAGATTCTGTCAAAAGTGTGACTTTTCGTCATGATGGCATCAAATCCTAGCCTTTCTCATAACCTATTGGCTAGAGCCTCTGCCCCTAATTTAAAGCTATTTGTGGAAACGACATTATGGCCTTTTATATATAGCACACTTATCGTTTGTGGAAGGCAGTTACCACGAGCATCAGATCACACACGATTGCTAGCCGAAGTTAATGGCGGTGACACTGATGAATAATAGATGTGAGTGAAACACTGAGTGGCTCATCTGGGATCATCCGTGCCGAGCGGATAATGCGAGGTGTAGACAGAATACCGTTAACAAATGACGGGACAGGATATACCTCCATCTACTAGAACTAGAGCCGGTGAATTTCATTTCCGGACATCGCGACATCGACATTTTATTGGGTGGGGTAACTTGTCAGATGCGCTGGTCCAGGACATGTGTACCGTTTACAGGAATATATTTAAAACTTATCTACGTTCAATCGTATCTCTTTGATATTTGGAATCTATGTTGTGTGAACGTGTCCGCATGCAGGGCGTGGCCAGTGGTTTGGGTTTTACTCTGTGAACTCGGGAACATTTTCGCATAGATAAATTATATGGCACAATAAGTTAATTTGACCAAGAAATGAATAATGCGGTACATTTATGAAAACAAATATGCATGACTAATTAAACCAAAGACACAGTTGAGCATTATACAATGGGCACAATGTTTATACACATGATTTATACACATAGTTTATATACGTAGAAACAAAAGGTTTGTTCGATATTTAATCCCGCTCCCTTTGGCTTGCATCTTTACAAACAAGTTACAAAACTGTATTGATTAACTTATGGTAAAAATGAAAGTAAAACTGAATTTGTCAAATCTGTCATAGCATATATATGATGTATATACATTAACTAGAAGCGTGGAACTCTCATTTAGATGGGATAAAGACAAGGGATTAAGATATAACGTTACTATTATTTGCTGATCCAAAAAGCATAGCTAAAGGATAGTTGGAGTTGTGTAGTTAATAGACTTCTGAGGAGCTGATACAAATAAGGACACTCACTGAGACCCGTTTGATATGGACATAGCGATAACCCATCCAATTATAAATGGTAATGGCGTCCCTGGAATAAAAAAAAATATGCTTGAGAATGAAGAGTATTTAGTTGACTTGCATTGATCTAATGGTAATTTGAAGAATTAAAGGGGAAGAAAATGTAAAAATAATCTGGGTCTGAGTAGACAGGCCTCACAAAGCAGTTTCCAAAAAGCTGTTCTGAGTGTGTGTACAGCGTTTAAACCTTGTTAGAGGCTTATTGGTACTTCAAAAGTATGGTGAACTTTTCATACCATATAAGTGGTACCTCTATAAAAGTAACGAATATTCAGTGAATATCTATACAAAATGCCACAAAAAGTATATTACTTATTACCCTGACTACGAATTATAATGGAGAATTTTAGTAAATATTTATTGAATAATAGTTTATGTAATGGAGACACAAACGAAGGGATATGGAAAGTGCGCCATACTTTTGGAGTACCATTTTGTCAAACGCAAGGTAATGAAATTATTCTTCAAAGTTAGGACTTTAAACTACTTGATGAGGTCTAGCTTTTTAAACTCACTTTATTTTTAGGTTTTCTTTACCGTTAAAATACCACGATATTCTTAGAATACATTTAAATAAGAAATTTAATATTTTTTCGTGAAACAAGAGGAAACTATATAGATACTTCATACAACCAAAAAGGCTGTACAATAACACATTTTTATTAAGTTATTGTGTATTTGTATGTGTTCCATCTATGCAATACAGATATATGCGTGTGTGTTGTGCAATTTCTAGACACCCTTCGGACGTGGGGAGTTCAGAATATATAAAAATCATACGACAGCTCCATGACATTATTGAAAGCCTCATCCGACGTTTCTGTTGCTTATTATTTGTGGTAGAAGTGGGAGAGCTTTGGCATAGACAGAGGTTCTTTGTTACTGGGGAAATCTATCAGACATTTCTCAAAGATACAAATCGATATGTAATTATTTTCTTCCTTGGTGAATAACTTTGACGCCAATTAAAACACTTAAGAGACCGCGAACAATGATTAAGCATGTGTGTCGTTCGCGATTGGCTGGATATCATATTGCAGAAATATGTGACGATATTTTTTGATATCATATGTACATGTCATATGTTCATGTGATGTCGATGGTTTGTATTCATTTTCACATGTCAGAATCGGTTGGGACTTATCACTCATCATGTAAAACTCCAATTTACACTCATCTTGCTACATGCAATCAAAATGTACTTGAGACGTATTATTGCGTATCAGCTCTGGGATGTAATGGGAGGCATTATTTCGAACAATGATCAGTGCAAGCAACACATAGACAATATTATATTTGTCACATAATTGTGAGCAATAGACAATTATTCTTAACAGTCCAGATTTGATCTCTAAGTGTCAGCGTGTCGTTTTCAATTTGGACAGCACACGGTGTTTGAATCTAGATCCAATTGAAGACACACTTGGGACCCGGATGGACCATAATCCGCAATCATCCCTTTTACTTAGCTAGGCATACAGTTACATCAAACTGGCAAACGCATCGTGTGACTTGCGATATAGTTCGGAATAAAACGCTCCCATGGGCCTTGACAAATGAGAAAATAATGCCTTTATTTATCGACTCAATGGAAATGACTAGAGAATTCTGCGCTGTAAAATCGCCAGCAATCCGGCATCTAATCTCCCAGTAGATGTTACGAGATGTGATTTATGTGATTGGTCTAGGGGGAGATGTCGGTGAATCTGGAGAGCAGACAGTCAGGTCTTGAACCGCAATCAGCACGCCAATGCTATTTCTACAATAGTCCGGATATAATTAAAAAACATTACTGTATTTGTTGGCGGCCTGATCGAAGATTTCATATCCTGCTACAATCAGTATGTGCTGGTACAAAGCAATGAAACATCGTTATTCAAAAACTCTGTCCAAAAGTCAGAAATAAAAACCTACTAGCGTTTCCGTATATTTCAATTTGACCCAATCAGTGTAAGTGAAAGCCTCGTATGTCTTATCTTTATTCCGGAATTTCCACCGGAGGAGACTATAGGTTTGCCCCTCGTAAGTCATCTTCTCCCGACAAGGTGATTCCCGATGTAAGACTCTATTCCTCCCCTTGTCACATTTGTACCATTTTTCTGGTCAAACAACACTCCTAGTTCGATTGGTCGATTTTAATCAGCTTGTTTTTGATAATTTAGTCAGAACTCGTAAATTAAGCATGCAGATGCAAAGACGGACGGGTTGATATTAACAGCTTGTTTGACATTAGCAACTACTTAAACCTTCATTATGCGTTCAACAACGGAAAAGCTAAATGACACGAATGAATATAACAAGTATAATCTACTCTCTACAGACCTTAATGTTATTGCTCTTCACACTCTTCTGTTAAGTTATGGACATAAACCTAATACTGTTTGTATAATCAGCATTGCGAAACGAGACAATCTCTTATTAACTATTTGATTTCGCTTGAGTTTTTTTTTATTGAATTGAAATCCGCTAATAAAATTTATTTGTACAAAAAGTAGCACCCCTTCTAACGTCCGCAATGCATCATAAGAAGGAAAATAAATAACAACATCTGCTCAATCCTTGTCAGCAATTTGTTGACAGCAAATCTCAGGCCTATTTTCTCATTACAATAAAAACATGCAAGCGGCGAGATTCCGGTTTATGTCAGTACCAAACTAGATCTGCTCATAGACTATTGTGCCACCAATTTGGTTCTCCTGACCATCTATAATTTCAAGAACTCTTCAACGCTCTTATGCTACGAATGATCATATTTCCCTTGGGCTTCGCATCTTTCAATCTCATATTTGGCATCAATAACTACGCTACTTAGAGTCGCCACCACGCTGGTAGTTTGACGCTTCGTCCTGTGACCGCTCTGCACTTCTACTATAAAAACTCACCGATATAAATCAATCATTTATGTTTGTCAACAGAGGCTTTGCCAGTTAGAAAGCGTTAGTTTGATATTTCCTATATTTCTCAACTCCTAATGACAGCTAGGACGGTCTGCCTTTTATGAATAACACAGGTGTTATAAAACTGTCATTAAACGGTATTAAGGCAGTATTGAGACTAAAAAACATTCATTTCGCATCAAGTCAGTCAACGAAACTGTCTATTATAGCTTGGTGTTGGTTTTATCGTGTTTTGTTCTTTTGTTTTAGCACAAAATGTTCTCACTGTTTTGAATTGATAGACGTAACCCACTCGGGTTATGTATAAATAGTTTTCAACTGGAGACATTGTGCAGGCCATGAATGTTATCATTGATTTTCATAAATTAGAAAGTTGTATATAGTTTGTAATAACAAGTAGTATGTTACTTTGCTATACTGTCTGTTTTTCACTTTATTATAATAATATTAAAAAATATATGTTATACATACCCCATGCTACCCCGTAGTAGAGTTTGTAATTGGGTTTACCGGAGAATACGGATACCGCTATCATGTTATGTAGATATAGGCCTTCTATAAACATCCACATAAACATAACAGTGTGACTATACTCTAACAAAGACAAGTGGATCTGACACACAATGGGCTGAAAATAAAGAGAAAGTACCGCCTGGTTAGTTATTGGATGAGCTTATCTTGTTTATGTGAAAGCCTCTTTGCGGTTGCCTTTCTAACAAAAGAGTGGTTAGTTGGGCATGGTGTAGATGATGGGGCCTTCGTGTGGATGGTAGGACCATGACGTGGAATGGTAGGGTAATGGCGTGTATGGGAGGGTATGGAGTAAATTATATGGGCATGGTGTGGATGGTAGGGTCATGGTGTGGATGGTAGGGCCATGTTGTGGATGGTAGCGTACTGGCGTGGATGGTAGGGCCATGATGTGGATGCAAGTGTCTAGATGTGGATGGTTATGTCATGGTGTGGATGGCATGGTCATGGTGTGAATGGTATGGTTATGGTGTGGAGGGTAGGGTCATGGCGTGGATGGAAGGGTTATGGTGCGGCTGGTAGGGCCATGGTGTGGATGGTAGGGTCATGGTGTGGATGGTAGGGCCATGATGTGGATGATAGGGTCTAGGTGTGGATGGTAGTGTCATGGTGTGGATGGCAGGGTCATGTTGTGAATGGTAT
>JAUELC010278877.1:0-10173 GCA_031471745.1 Cryptochiton stelleri
CCTGAATGGACCAGTACTGCCCTGAATGAACCAGTTCTGCCCTGAATGGACCAGTACTGCCCTGAATGTACCAGTACTGCCCTGAATGGACCAGTTCTGCCCTGGATGGACCAGTACTGCCCTGAATGGAAAAGTACTGCACTGAATGGACCAGTACTGCCCTGAATGGACCAGTTCTGCCCTGGACCAGTACTGCCCTGAATGTACCAGTTCTGCCCTGAATGGACCAGTACTGCCCTGAATGAACCAGTTCTGCCCTGAATGGACCAGTACTGCCCTGAATGTACCAGTACGTCCTGAATGGACCAGTACTGCCCTGAATGGAGCAGTACTGCACTGAATATACCAGTACTGCCCTGAATGGACCAGTACTGCCCTGCCAATAATGGAGCTGAAGAATTGCCTCCATTGGAGTCCAATTATACCTTCTTGATAGCCCCATCCCCTTTTAGAAATCCTCGGGACGCCTTTGTCACATAGTAATATTTAGTTATGACCTTGTTGTCAGAGAATAAAGGATAGCATGTATCAATGTTAGGTTAATAAGCTAAATAAATATGTAAATATCAAAATAACCGCGACACCAACATAACCATACAGATGTCACGTGTTATGCTCTCTGCGAAAATGAAGAACAATGCTCTGAGCCAGAGGGCTTCCATATCAAAAGGTCAGTTTAGGTCGGCTCTCGTGAGCGTCTGCAGCTCAGTCGGTTGGGCCTGTAACAAAAAGGACGCGGGTTCGAATTCCGTTTGAGGCACGTACATTTATAATTATATAAACCTTTGAATGAAAAGAAATATTATATTATTCAGTCGGGCCAGTTATTATTTATACGCAGATTATTCCTGTCTAAATGTGACGTTTAACCAGCTGGAAAAGGCCTACGTCCAATTCTAGATTTCGAGAAGCTCAATTGTTGCCTTTAGGCGTTTCTTTTATACTTACAGATTGCTGGAGTGTTAATTGTTATATCCATCTCTGACTTTTAATAATAATTAAAACAACATTCTATCGAAGTGTCGCAATGATGAAAAACAGCTCTGTAAGCTTAAATTTAGCTCGGACATTTTATATGGCATGTTTTCCCATTGAATAGCCCTCGGTTGACTCGTTTCTTTCTTAAGAGAGATTAAAAAGCCTTGCCTTCATTTACTGCCAATCGATAGCCGCCTTTTCATGTGCTGCGGAACTTGCCAAGACATTGCAATCCCGCAGAAACGACCGAATTTAGATTTGATTGGTCAATGTAGTTCTATTGATCGGAGCTGCTAATGAACTTAAAAGGAAAACATTCAGTACATATTGATTTAAATTGAACTATATGTTCTTAATCAATGCTTTGGCGAACACCTTAGCAATGAGTTAAAGACACAGAGTCGGCTCGGATTTAGTAATTTTCTTTGTAGCCAGGTATTAGGTTCAGTTTTTGCACACACTCGCAGACGGATCAATGTCATTTGACGATAAGTGTTGTTAGGAATCCTTACCCTTTGAGTCCAGGCGATTCATAAGTGGATATACAACAAACACATTTCAATCTTCATTCAGCCCGCTTACAGTTAATGCGGAACTTAAAATGTGAATAAAAAGTCTGAAACAGAAAAATAAAAGTGGAACTGAAAGACTTTAATCACAGTTCAAAATTGTATATAAAAAAATAGAATCTGCACTTGATTAAAATACAGAAATCAAAGCAGAATGCAAACATTTCTGACAACAAAAAATAAATCCGATTAGAAGCACTGACATAAAAGTGAATTTAAGGCGCGAATGTGGGTTTTGATCTTAATCAGTAGTATGGATAATGTTTGCAAAAGCCTAAAGAAACACGACTATAATAAACCAATAATGATATTCAAACGCGTTGATCGCATACGACTTCTTAGAAGTATAGAGCGACACCTCCACTTCAATTAGACGATAGATGGAGTGGTTGGAGGGAGGTTCATGTTACACGGGTGCTCCTCGAAATAAAGGACAACCGGAATCAGATTTCTCCGTGGTACATTGCATTCTAAATTCAACACTGCAACATGTTTTGCGTCCTTTGATACTCTTGTCTTCTGTCATTTTCTGATGCCAGTGTCGTGGGAGGTGATCTCTTTCACCATTTTCATTGACACGCCTTCATATGAGTAAAATAGTTTTAAATACGATTTAAAATACCGATCCAACAAACAATGTAACCGGTAAAACATAATTCCCATTTTACAATATTTCACTGTCAATGTATTCCTTAAATCCTTTCTGTAACGTTGTTCGCACGTTTGTACGCTGAAAAGTCATAATCCGAATTATTCATGTTACGTTAACAACATCAATATTTTATCATTTCTGTAACGTTTTTCCCACTTTTGTATCCATTTAAATCCTTATCCACCCGGTTGCACTCAGCATAGATATATTTCTATTACGATTTTTCTGTTATGCTATCTGTTCTTTTCTACCTATTAAATTCGTTATCCATAAATCTCATATTTATGAACATCATATTTCCCGTGTGTGTGCTGGTCTTCTATTTCTATATAAAAATTATCTGTAACTTTCTGTCATAAAGAATACAATACTATTTAAGCAGTAAACATCTAATGATATATGGAATTATCGGATTGTGTGATTGTTCGGTCGAGGTGTTACGCCGTAATTAAGGTTATTTCACACATATGACGGCGTGCCAGCCCAATGGGTACAGGAAACCTCCCTTGACGTCACTGGCAAAAAATACGGCAACACAAGACAGTCACAAGTCGCAAAACATTGGCATTTATCAAATCAAAGCATTTATCAATAGAGGTTAAAAAAGAAAATTACTATTTAAACAAAGATATTATCAGCCCCTTTTTCTTGTTTTTAGCGAAGCTGAAGATTTATAAATGTCTGTAATAATGAGATTTTGCAGTTGGCTTAATCACCAATAACACCGTGCTTGATAAATCAGTTGATTAACCCTTTGTGGCACGTCATTATTTCTTGCTTTCCGAATCGGTGAGAAAAAAAACTCGTTCCCTTTCACAACGTGTGTTATTGAAATTAAAATTATGGTATAAACTAATCAGCTATGAAGGCTCGTTTATTGTGAATGTCCGATTTTCATATTCCCCAACTGTCAGTAAGGTGTTAGTTAACTTAGTTGGTGTTTTCATCAATGGAGTAATAATTCGTTTGGTGCTATGTCTTTGTGGTTGGTACGGACAACCATAAATTAATTTTTCTACTGCAAGGTAGTAATGTTAAGGCTTTGCTGGCTTACTGACACAGCGCAATATATCATCGTTAAAATGATCAGAGAAATAGAAATAATTTATTTCTATTTCCCCAGAGATGTAAAGGGAATTGTAATAAGATGCCTTTAAGAAATTGAAAAGGCGGCTTAGGACAGTTACTGTTGATTATTGTAGTGGCGAGAGTACTTCCTGCTGACATGCACGGGAATACTAGATCTACGAAATTTATTATGCTCTGTAAATATTGCCTCGGTGGAAAACTAAACCAGTATTATCCGTAGTTTTTGTCTTCTAATAAGGCAAATAAATGTCAAGAGGGAATTCAAATCGTCCCTTACCGTATTAGCTAATCAACTTGTAAATGTAACTCAAAGATGTTTTCTCCAATTGAAATTTTATTTTGACGAAAAGAAGTGTTAATTGCAGTTCTGTTCGTTTAAATTTGCGTATTGATTTGTTTATTCTGTTTTGTTTTCTTAAATCATAGTTTGTTTGTTATACAGCTGATCTGCTTACACTCTCTAAAGAAATGGCGTATGCGGTTTAATTTGGTTAGCTCGTTGTGTAAAACGTATTCGCAGACTTTTCACTCAAAAATGTCATTCATTAATCTGAGTTTCCTGCGGCTAAAGAATTTTCAATGATGTCGTATTGATAAATTATGCATGCTTGTGATTTGTGCTTTTTAGAGGGCATTACGAGATTTATAGGCTCCAATTCTCAATATTTCGAGTTAGAATACCAAGCACATAATCAGCCATAACGCATGCCTTCCCATTCGACTTTTACTAAATATAAACAGTATGATTCTTTGCACAGCTAGTACCATATGAGAATGATTAATGGAGAAATTCAACCTTCTATGCCATAATCTGAAAACTAACTGAATTGCGATTTGGTCTCGTTGTCGAGGAAACGGCACAAAACATCGAGTATATGTACGCCGCCATGTTGGCAAAAGCGCCACGACAGACGTGGTTAATATAAAATTTAGCACCAAGAAAACTTCCGGAGTCGAGCGAGGCGACTTTGTAAACATTGTCCCCTGTGGTCTATGAACCGAGCCCTGGGACGACCCCTGGTAGCTATCGATTAAAGTACGGTCTTTTTACCATCGAAATTGTCCTACATACATAATGGACGATTCTTGACGGCGTATAATGTCGTATAATAGTGAAACGAATTTAGCATTTTTGGTTGACCTGTGTATCATTGATTTGCAAAATAATAACATTACTAGATACAAATTCCTATGGTTCAGTGTTCAGAAACTAATGTATGTCATTCGACTTTTTGAGAGTATTTATATCAGATCTACTTTCCGTAAGTTTCAAATTTTAGTTATTCCGTTGACAAAACGGTAGCTTTTTCTGCAATCAAAACGAAATGTTGTGATTTATTGCTCTCTGTGGGACCGCTCCTGTGGATACATTGGGTAAGAGTATCACACTACTCCTCTCACTAATGTTGTTCATAAGCTCGAGTTCGTCTTTTAATCGAAAACATACGTCTGTGTGAAGGTTGATGGGATTTTTCTCCAGTGCAGGCATCGCCGTAATATAACTGAAATAGCCTGAAATATGGCGTAAAGCACCAATCAAACCAAATTTAGTATTGCTTGCTTTTGGTAAAGAAAAATGTAAACTTGATAAACACAGCACTCGGATCATATTTTATTAAAGGCAATAAAATGTAACGTAAAGGGTCGGCCAAAAGCATTTTGCCACATACTTCGCTATTTTCTTGGAACTGGAAAGAAGTCGCCTAAGGCCTTAGCCATTCCGAGCAGACAACTAAGCCAGTCGCAACGCTTAATTCATGAGATTTTCTTGTCAATCGTAAATTGTATGCAAGAGCCGATTTCGATTCGTGTTTAGCATTTGGAAATATGTCAAATCTCTGTCTTGTGGTCTCTATGTAATGAGGCTTTGTATGGTTTCCTAAAGGACCGCAGATTGGGAAGGAGGCTGTCTATTATAAATATAAAAGAAAATAAGACCCCCTCCCCCCTGTAGCCCACCAAGCACCCTTGATATAAATCAGGCCCAAACTAGAACTATGCAATAGGCCTGAATATACTGAAGCACGGTGCCAATGCCACGTTTATTGTAAAAACAAATCTGAAATTTTTAATCAGGGTGATATCATAATCTCTTCCAAACAATTTTTTTAATAATTCACTATATCCGTTTTTGGATATCAAAGCCCTTTGTAGAGGTTTTAAATATATTTGCTGTACCAAATATACAACGAAATAGATGTACTCCATCGCATTTCAAATATATTTGTTGCACCATATATACAACGAATTAGATGTACTCCATCGCATTTCAAATATATTTGTTGCCACATATATACAACGAAGTAGATGTACTCCATCCCATTTCAAATATATTTGTTGCACCATATATACAACGAAGTAGATGTACTCCATCCCATTTCAAATATATTTGTTGCACTATATATACAACGAAGTAGATGTAATCCATCCCATTTCAAATATATTTGTTGCACCATATATACAAAAAAGTAGATGTACTCCATCTCATTTCAAATATATTTGTTGCACCATATATACATGTACAACGAAGTAGATGTACTACATCGCATTTCAAATATATTTGTTGCACCATATATCCAACCAAGTAGATCCACTCCCATTTCAAATCTATAATTTCCGTTCTATTGAGAGGTATGACAACTGTTGCGTGACGTAATCTCCAATCTTTTGAAGAGATGGGATCACATCCTCTGCCTACCCATTCGGCGCATCAACCAAATTATTTCCACTCGTAACCTCTGTACCATGGTACATCAATCTGTTTTATTCAAACTGCTGAACAATGAAGAGCAAAGGGCTGGATCAGCGGTTACCAAGTATTGGAAGGGCACAGAATTTTTTTCCGGTTTGATTACTCACAAAAAAATAAAAATTGTTTTTGTACTTTTTGTATTTCTCCATTTTGTTGAATCATCATTTGCTTCCAATTTTATAGGAATTATTCAAAACGCTGGAGTAAAAAAAATTAGAGTAAATTACGGAATTTAACTGATTTTTATTCCCAGTTACCGTTTTGGAATAATGTTGGAACTGGACTTCTCGATGCCGCTTGTATTCATAGTGGTCGTTTTCAATATAGTAGATATTATTTCAAGGTGATAGGTAACAAGACGTTCAAAAGCACATGTACCTTTGTCCTACAAATGCCCACCCAAATGATTAAATCCTGAGCACAGACTGTATACCAGCATAAAAATCTTGTCTAGCAATTATTAAATAAATGACGACAAAAATTAATACAGTTTTTATTGTCATTTTTTCACTAATTTGTCTAGTAAGGCCATTTCGTAACAGTATTTATGTCTTGGAATATCTTGATTTTCTTGCCAATCGAAAACTACTTCTAGAATTGGTTGCGACTCATTCAGAATTCTGTTGTTATATACTTTGCCTACTCATCCATATGGCCGGATTTTATATAATCGATAGCCTGAAAACGCCATGTCTGAATTTAAAGAAGTTGGAGACGTTATCAATAATATCACTTTCTGAAGTTGCTATTTAGCCTCTAATCGTCGGCACAACTGGGCCCAGATATAGGCTACGTTTTAGAGCCATTTCTGCAACTAAGCATTCCACAAACGCTAAATCTAACCAATATTCTTAGACTGTGACTTAACCTCAAATGTAACTATCCCAATTGGATCTGAGGAACAATGTGTACAACTGAGTAATATCAATCATGTGATTCAATCTCCAATCAGTTCATGACATGAAATTGTATCCTCTGCAGGCGACATGTTCGGCACATCAGGCAAATTGGTATTACTTGTTACCTCTGCCCCAACTATCATCAATCTAATTTATTCGAACAGCAGAACAGTGTACATCAACTGATTGGAGCAATGAATAACAAGAATTCGAAGACTGCTAGAATTATGCGTTTGATTTCCCACATTTCGTATTGTATCCATAGTTACTATTTTGACGTAATCTATTACGCCATAATTTTAATTGGTTTTTTTTTTTTGTTGTTGTTTTTTGCAAACAGTAATAATATCCCCGCTTCGAAGTGCTCCGTTTGTCCTTCCGTCTGTCCGTCCGTCCGTCCGTTACACTTTGGTTTCCGAAGCATATCTCGATAACCTTTCAATGTTTTTAAACCAAATTGTATACATACTTCGACCAGGTACTTCAGTGGTGCCTTTTAATATTTTGACGTTTCTACAGCGCAAAGCTAATTTGCATAGTGCAATTGTATAGGTCCAAGGTTAATATGTGCCATACTTTGGTTTCCAGAGCCTATCTCGAGAAACGTTCAATATTTTTAAACCAAACGTTATGTGTACTTCAATCAGATACTTAAGTCGTGCCTTTTGCTATTTTTACGTTTCTGCAGTGCATCATATCTAATTTGCATATTGTAATTATATAGCTCAAAGGTTAATATATGCCTTACTTTGGTTTCCGGAGCCTATCTGAAGAACCGCTCAAAATTTGTATTCAAGCAGGTACTTAAGTTATGCCTTCTGCTTTATTTACGTTTCTACAAGGATTACTTAATTTGCATATAACCATATTATAGGTGATCGGTAAGTATGTGTGTTTCTGAAGCATATGTTGAGAAACGTTCAATATTTTTTCACCAAACTTGATGCATGTCTGTAATTAAGCCAGGGTACTTAAGTGGTGCCTTTTACCATTTTTGTAACGTTTCTAGAGTTCATAACAGTACCTAAGTTGCATATTGTAACCGTATAGGTCAACGGTTAGTATGTGCCATACTTTGGTTCCTGAAACATTTTGGATTATTTAATACTTAAGTTCTATATAGTATTATACTTATATTATGCTGTTGACAAGTGATTTACCCGTATAAAAAAAAATATTCACATATTGAAATGTTGGTTTATTATCATAGTATATCTTCTGGGGTATGCGCACTGTGCTCATTTCTGCTCTAGTATTAATTATCTGTCAAGGGCACTTCAGAGGTTACTCAAAATCCAGATCTTATTTTTGAATAAGAATTATGCATAGATTTTGCCACAGAGTGCCATCAACCGTTTCCGATTATCCAACCATCGTCAACATTTTGGAATAATCTCTTCTTTCAATTTTTCTACATATTTGAAGTGTAACCGTATCATTCTCATTAAGTAGCAGTCGCTAAAAAACTTGATCAGATTTCCAAGCTGGTTATGGCGAACTTTCTTCAATAGAATAACATTAATGCACTTGATCCTATTTCGGATATTAAATCGCTCCTATTAAGTGCGACTATTATACAGGCCATTGTAACAAGAATTGTGTGACGTAATCTCCAATCAGGTGAGCACAAGACATTGCACTCTCTGTCGGCCACACATTCGACATGTGGGGCAAATTAGCTTCAACATAACCTCTGCACCATATCGAATCAATCTGCTTTATTCGAACAGGCTGAACAATACACAACAAAAGGTTGAACAGTGAGTGGAAAGAATTCAAAGAGCGATAGCATTTTACGGGTTTCATTACTCTCAATAAACAACATTTTCTATTGTTTTCGGTTTTTTTATTTCCTGATCGATGATACCTAAATTTAAATTATGTATGAAATGTTCAAAATAGTTGCAGGCGATTACAATCTCTGGTAAACTACGCAATATAAATTACTTTGGCCAACGAACAGAAGTCGGTTGTCTCCTTCGATAACAGACTTCCGTTTGGCACTTTTCTTCCAGTATCGTTTTTAAATAACCCTCCTGAATGCAGTTTATAGTCTGCAATGGTAAGATATAATTGGTGGCTTTCCGGACAGGTACGATGTGGAACGGTGGGTGTATTCTCGTTTCGCCTAATTCACACATCAGAAAATCCCGGTTCGCCTTACTACCATTTCGGGGGACTAACTAAGGCTAACAACCAAAATCACAAATTAGGCGAAACGGGACTAAACCTGTGGAACATTGGACAACTGTTATGATGTCTTGGTTGGAGACAGGGGCCCGTTTAAGTTTTCACAAGTCGTTGTTATTTTATAATGCTCTGGAACGCATGTATTATTATATATATCTCATTCCTATTGGGCTTTTTTATTATCGACTAAAAAATGTTTTTACTGTTCTATACAGCAGAACATCTTTTAGTCTGTGGGGTTTTTTTAACTTTATTCCCATGGGAGCGGTGAGCATTGCTCATACTGCTTCCCACTAAATACAATTGCATGGTACATATATGTTGGTGCAGTGTCATTTTGACAGAGGTGCAAAATAGATTACATAGTGCAGTTGAAATGATAGCAGAACAATGTGGGTCTCTCTAAAAAAGGATATTGCAACTATCATAAATTGAATAACAATAATGAACCAGATCAAGCGAAGCGATTAGTTACCTTAATGAAACTGCAACATAAACAAGCTATGACCTTATTTAGCTGATTGGTCATTGTTGGGTCACCATACATTAAACGTGTTGATGTTCCATAACTTGTGTACCCAGTCGCGGGAATATCATCCATCATACGCTGCCTTTACTCGTTAAAAAAGCAACCATTTTATTTGAAAGATTCGGACAGAAAGATTTGCTATTCTTTCCCAGTGTGTGCTTTCAGCAGTCGCGATATTGTATAGATAACTAAGATCAGAAATACTTAATCATTCTAATTGCTAATAGTTAATTGATGCAGAGTGTTCTCTTGACCTGGTGTTAAACGACAACAACAACGCGCAGTTTTGACCTTATGGCCGCTTCATTTCATAAATGGACTTCGCGATTTTTATTGTAGCTCTGCTCTAGATTTGTAAGAGAGTGTTTTCCATAGATAAATTCAATTAGCGATAAAGCTCACGAGGTTTCGATTTTTCGGGCAGTGAATGTTGACTTCAATCAATTTAATTTGCACCATTTATAAGCGGTAGACCCTGCTTCTGGTAGAGTAAGTCCGTTATCCCAAGCAATGGC
>JAUELC010278888.1:0-10172 GCA_031471745.1 Cryptochiton stelleri
ACCAATGTATATCTGTCTTCATAGTATATGTGTGTATATATCTTGATTGTGTGTGTCCATTTGTCCTGAAACCAGGTGGGATTGTGTGTCAATATGTCCTGAAACTAGGTGCGGTTGTGTGTCCATCTGTCCTGAAACCAAGTGTGATTGTGTATCCATCTGTCCTGAAACCGGGTGTAAGTGTGTGTCCATCTGTCCTGAAACCAGGTGTGACTGTATGCCCATTTGTCCTGAAACCAGGTGGGATTGTGTGTGTCCATTTGTCCCGAAACCAGGTGGGATTGTGTGTGTCCATTTGTCCTGAAACCAGGTGGGATTGTGTGTCCATTTGTCCTGAAACCAGGTGTGATTGTGTGTCCATTTGTCCTGAAACCAGGTGTGATTGTATGCCCATTTGTCCTGAAACCAGGTGTGATTGTGTGTCAATATGTCCTGAAACCAGGTGTGATTGTGTGTCCATCTGTCCTGAAAACAAGTGTGATTGTGTGTGTCTATTCATCCTGAAAGCAGGTGGGATTGTGTGTCAATATGACCTGAAACCAGGTGTGAGTGTGTGTCCATCTGTCCTGAAACCAAGTGTGATTGTGTGTCCATCTGTCCTGGAACCGGGTGTGCGTGTGTTTCCATCTGTCCTAAAACTAGGTGTGATTGTGTGTCCATCTGTCCTGAAACCAGGTGTGATTGTGTGTCAATCTGTCCTGAAACTAGGTGCGATTGTGTGTCCATCTGTCCTGAAACCAGGAGTGATTGTGTGTCCATCTGTCCTGAAACCAGGTGTGATTGTGTGTCCATCTGTCCTAAAACTAGGTGTGATTGTGTGTCCATCTGTCCTAAAACAAGGTGTGATTGTGTGTCCATCTGTCCTAAAACTAGGTGTCATTGTGTGTCCATCTGTCCTGCAATCATGTATGTAAGTGGGTCAGAATACCACGTTTGTGTATCTATAGAGACTATTATAGCCATAATCATTGATTCTATTTCAAACAATATGCTAACTGTTCATGCTAAATGTGTATAGAACTGAAGGCGCAAGTAATGCTACAATCCACAGCCAGTATTCAAATAATTAAGGATCTTGTGTCATTATGTTGAAATACATATAATTCCATAAACATATGTTTATTCTTACATGATTTTCACTACTGTAATTCATTACTGTAAAAAAATCGCGTATATTTTTATATCATATTCTGTTTTTACTCATTAATCCCAAAGAAATTAACACCAAAAGCAAGTTAAATAAGTTCAGCTTTTAAATGTAAATTTAAATAGGCCTGTTATAATCTAGCTTATACATGTAATTGTTAAGTACATGCAATACCTCTATGTTTTCTGACTTATACTTTCAGAAAAGATGTGTTTATACGACTGTATTTGTTTCTCTACTTATCAAGTGTCTTAATACAACATCTCTATATCTCAACACTGTATTCATCAAAGTTTGTTGACTCTCATTTCGGCTGGCCAGGTAGCCATCATGGTACCCTAGCCCTCAGCCTAGTCCTTTTTAAAGGACTCCGACGTCAACAAATGTCCAAATGATAAATATCAATAGTCGGAGTCCTTTAAAAAGGACTAAGCCGATGGTAGAGATTGATTTAGGTAGTGTCCGCGGCATTGGGGGCGGGCCAAGCACCCTCTTATAACGTATTATGTGATGTAGCACACAATTAAACTCGGTAGAGCACAGTTTTTTACTTATGCACGATGGGAAATTTATACTTGTGACATCCGGTAACCCTAAATATTATGCCTTCACCACAGCTGACCGTTTATTTGTCAGTGTACTGTATATAAATTTATCTTGCGTATAACATGTAATTATACCTAACTTTCATATATTGTCTACTGCACTAATTGTGGCTTTGGTGTTATGTAACCCAGTAAAAGCCTTACAGAACTGTTTATGTATTGCACAAAGCACATTAAAATCCTTGTTAGTTGTAACATACCTTTGTGCATTCAATTAATATTAGCGTCTGTCCTGCACAGACTAAAATAAAGAATGAATGAAAATTTAGTTCAAAGGTAGCTAATGGTTAGCGTTGGGGTGTATGTGACTTACAGCACCCACCTCAAGATTTAAGAAAACACCCCCATTTTCATGCAAACGGTATGTTAATGTTATGTACACAAACGCTTTGTCCAATCATATTTAATCCACGTACAGCTGTACCGCCTCAGGCAACAGTCACAGTCTATGCACATCAGCTCGTGACAAGACTCAGCCAACTATAGCTCGTTATTTTATTATTTCGTTAGGTGCTAATATTGAGAAAATAGAAACTAGTGTAGGATCAGACCAAACAGTACTTTAGCTCAGATGCTTTATTTACGATTGTAGATGATAACTACAAATTGGTTGTGACTGTCAGCGTGTAGAATTCCAGAACAACAATACTGAATAAAAGTGGCATAATATATATATTTAATATGCATAAAATGGTTAATTTGTCAATTTAATGCAGTTAACTGGAAAGTAAATAGTTCATACTTGTCAAATTGGAATTTAGAATTTGCTAACTATCTAAGACCATATAGCATAGAATTTATGGTTCCACTAAACGTTTATGTTTCTTATATTAGAACTATCACCCGAAGGTTTCGACAAGAACTCATAGTTGACTCAGCATTTCGGATTATATTATTAGAGGACCATCGCATAGAATTTCATAGTTGATTCAATATTTTGGTTTATTATATCCGAATGATAAGGTATTTCTACTCAACTCGAAGTTTCAGTTCAAACTATTAACATGAAGTTCAGACTAAGAATTCATAGTTGACTTCATGGTCGGTTCATTATATTATCTGGCTAAGGGCAGCATGTTCCGAGCACACTCATACTGTCTTTACTTAGCACTGGAGGGAAAAGAAATTTCCAACAGAGCAAAACACTTCACATTGCATGGTTTATGTTAGTGTGGCTATATTTTCTCTTGGAGTACACCGCCGTCGTATGTATGAAATGCCCTTGAATACGGTGTTAAACACCAATCAATCAATCATTATATTAGAACCACCATGATGATATTCAACAAGCTTGTGAAAATTTAACTGGCTTCTTCTGAGGTGTTTTTGCAACACTTCCATGACAGAGTCATTCCAAAGAGTAAATATATGAAATATTGATCAGTGTAGGCATATAGAAAAAGTTGTAACATGCCCCTTTGAGGAATAAAATGCACGCACATGTTGAAATATAAAGATATACCCTAAACCCTATGACTGGTGATCTTTGTGATTTAGTACAGCAATCCCATATGTCCTAAAGCAATAAAAGGTCACCAGGTGCTAATGGGTTCATTTATAACACAAATACAGCCTTAATTATACAAAATATAAAGGAATATTAACATAAATATATAAATATACATTTAGGATTGCATAAAATTTCGCCTAAAATAACATTTATTGTCACGAAATGTAAGTGTTCCGCTATTCCAGTTGATATATGTCTAATTATAGCACGCAATAATTAAAAACCAAATGGTAGTATGACCATCCTTTGGTCTGATGTTTTTTAATAACATATTTTCTTCGATCTGTCTGATAAAATATTGGAGACCGATATAAAAGATGTAATCGGGCTATAATCCTATATGAGAGGTTACATCGACAGAAAAACATGTAGGTGAATTTAAGTAGATGAACGAACGTATGAGTAATTTTTTATAATTTTTTTTTCTAAGTATGATTGTCAACAAATGTAAGCTTTGATACTCACGACTTAACACGTATTTTATAGCATGGGTGCAGGCGCGTGTGTCTTATAATAGCATGATGGTGAATAGGCTAACTGTTAAAATGAATGCTGACTACGTTACAAGCATATTTGGCAAAAGTAAAATATTAACAGTTATTTTTTAATTAGGAAAAACATGGGTAAACTCAAAATAATGCATTTTGTATTTGAATGAAACGATTGTAATTTGAACAAACATGGCCGACCAACACAACACGTCTCTTTCATATAAATTCCGAAGAGTAAATGCGTTTATGGAAGGGCAAATTCTAAGCAAAACACAAAACAAAGCAGACATAAAATAAATAAGGTTCTGTATATGTTGTAATGTCCGTATATTCCAATTTCACCGAACAGTTTACCTACAAAGTCAAAATGTTACTTGAAATGTCAAACGTCAAATAATAAGCACTAATTCAAAATTCTTTCCTGGACTAATTTTTTATAGATATTTGATTTATTGAGTGCTCTGGACAAAAATATTATAAGTTTTAAGCGTATATATTTTTTTTTTTTTTAAAAAGCATTCGGCTTAAGGTATCAATCATACCAGTTTGGTAGGTGGTCAACTGGATGGCGCTCCCTGTGCCCGGGTGCTATCTAATCGATATGGTGCAACACAAAGCGGATTTGTTTGGGGCGTCTTGCACCATACATTTGAACACTCTGTGTTATTGTACGATGTATTGCGTCCTGTGCTTGTCATGCATCGCGTCATTTGTGTTGTTAGTGACGTAGTGGGTGATTTCCTTCACCCAATTGGGCTATGAGTGAAATAACCTTAAGTACGGGGTAAATCAAACCAATCACACCATTCATACCAGTTCGTGTTCACCCCTAAACCCGATTCTGTACGGTGACTTGAATGATGAATGGTCTTTAAGTCTTTCTCAGGTAACAATTATGTTGTTAAAATGCGTGTACATCTTCATTAGCACTTGTAAGATCTGAACGGCTTTTATTATCGGGTTAACATGATTAAGAACTTTTATTTGTGGATAACCACTTCTTTCTTTGTGCCGGAACAAAGCTTTTCCCATTTACTTCCACATTGTGTACAAAGAATGTTTATTTTCCTTCCAACTAAAATATAATATTTAACCTCTCGCCAAATAACACATATCATTTTACACCTGGTGACGATACAGGCATATGTATCGATATTCACCTAACAGTGTCCATTGCATGAGTTAGTGCAAGACATTGATTGATTGATTGATTGATTGATTGATTGATTGATTGATTGATTGATTGATTGATTCACCAATACATATAGCATAATAATATTAAAAATAGAAAGGCTAAGCAAACAAAAATATGTTGAATACATATTCAACATTATTGAGATTTTAGAAAGATTTTAGAAAGCTCTATACAATATGTATAGGCGGGAATAAAGTCGTGATGACTTGTTCTGTCACGTTAAAAAGAGTAGCAAAAAATTGTGGCGAGTTATATCACGAAATTGGTGGCAAAAAATATAGACAAATTCGTACATTATTTCTTAGAAAAAAAATAAATTAAAAGAGGAACAAAAACACAAGAACAAAGTGGTTATGAAAAGTAATAAGCATGTAAGTTTGAATTGAATCATGCTGTACTACTTGCGTGGGTGTATATAGATGAAAGTAATACGGTAATATGTCAGAAAATGTTTTCACTGTTGATTTAAACAGAGACATAGAAGTGATATTTTTAAGGTTTTCTGGCAGCATGTTCCACTTTCGAGGTCCTGCTACACATATATAGTGGAAAGAAAGGTTGGAGAAGAAAATAGGTCTATAACGGTCTTCAACCACCATTAATTTAGTTTCACCTATGTTACCTTAGATATGTTGAGGGAGAGTCGATTGGCTACAAGCCAGGTTGAGATTTTAGAAAGTTCTATATTTAAAGGTTGAATTGTTTGATTTAACTGAAAACATGACAAACATACACTGGTATCGTCAGCAAATAAGGTAAATGTTAGATGTGGGGAAGAACTAACTTTATCATTTATATAAAGCAAAAAAAGAATAGGACCTAATATGGAGCCTTGTGGGACGCCGAAATTTATATCACCCGGCACTAAATGAAATCGGCTGAAGGTGGTGACTTGGGTTCGATTGGAAAGATAACTCTGGAACCAATTGTTTTCTATATTTCGGAAACCATAATGTTGCAGTTTTGCTAAAAGTATTGAGCGGTCTACCGTTTCGAAGGCCTTAGACCAATCGAGAAAGGTGACAGCGCTAAACAGTTTATTGTCTTTTGAAGTAACTAAATGATCATACAGGGAAGTCGCCGCGTGGAATGTAGCATGATTTGGACGGAAACCATTTTGTTGGTCGGAAATCAAATCATACGTGTTTACATCTTGATGAAACATATTTGCTGCCAGTTTTTCAATTATTTTGCTTACACAAGAAAGGACAGAGACTGGGCGCTAATTGGCAAATTGTGTACGTTTATCAGTTTTATGAACTGATGTAATTTTCGCTATTTGAAGTGAATCGGGTATTTTTTCCAAACTAAATGATAGGTTTACAATATGGGCGATAGGTTCGGCAATGACGTCTGCTACAGATTTGATATCTACCATAGGGATACCGTCAAGACCTGCCGAGGAAGACTTTAAAGAAGAAATAGTTGTTTTAATAATACCGGGACTAACATGGGAAAACTGGAAACTACTTTCACATGAAGGCCCAAGGTAAGCCTACTCTGTAAAATATTTAGAGGCTACAGGAATCTGTGATTTCAGGTTACTGGCCACAGAGCCAAAGTAATGACAAAAACCGTCAGCAATTAATTATTTGTCGCGGATTTCTTTGTTATTTTTTAAAAAATACTCTGGTGATTTACGCTTCTTATTTTTTTCCTAATAGTTCGTTTATTTTTTTCCATGTTAGTTTTATGTTATTATCACAGTCATTAAATTTTATTTTTGAGTTTTTTATGACACTGTTTGGTTTATTACAATAGGACCTGTAAACAGATCGGTCAGTAATATCAGCAGATTTAGGCTTTTTTAGCGATATAATTCATTTTTATAATGTATAGAATTGACAATTGCAGAGGTAATCCACGGTTTTCGAGTTTTTATGTATTATACTGACGAGAGGAAAGATTTCGCCATAAGCTTCTAATATTTAATTTGAAAAGAGCTCAAGCGCAACGTCTACATCGTTATTACATAAGATGTTGTCCCAAGAAATTTGTGAGATTTTGTCTTGGAACTGTTTGATGAGGTCTGAGGGTTTTTTTTACGGTAAGTATATATTTCTGTTATTATGGGAGGTAAAGTATGGCTGTTTAAATGAAAAACGGGAATATTGTCTGATATGTCAGTCACTAAAATACCAGATGATATATCCTGCTCATGAAAATATATTATCAATTAGGGTTGCAGAATTGGCATTTTAACGAATCGGTTTGGTTATTTTCGTGAAAAAGATCTCATGAGATCAATAAAGTATTTGCTATGCGAATGGGAGTCTTCAACAGGTCAATATTATAATCTCCCATTAAAAAACAATTTTTATTGTGAGTTAATATTTTGTCATTAAATAAAGTTATTGGATTGCCGGTGGACGATAAATCACACCTACGAGATAGCTACTTTTGAGCATATCGGTTTCAACGAAAATACTTTCATATATATTTTCTTCGTCAATAGACGATAACTCATCGCTAAGGCCACATTGAATGTTTTAGTATTTTGCCTATGTTTATATACATTGAAAGATACACCATTTATCTCCACGTTGATTAGAAGTTTGGTATAGGCTGTTTGGTATAGGCTGATTAAAACCACGAGCAGAGGGGGGAGGTGCCTTTGCACCGTACTAGAAAAGAACTGACGAAAAACAAAATAATATAGTAGTTTATATTAGTAAAAAAAAGTAACGCATCTTTTAACTTTGTAAATACTATATTATACAATTATTGCAAAAATCAAAACCCATTATCGCATGCAGACAATTTATGGACGATAAATAAGAGCTGCTTATCATCTTAAAGAAACTCAATTCTTCTTGGATCTTTATCTAACACATCTATGCCTTTATTTATGAACTGCAATTTATCTTTGTTGATGTTATATCTGTGAACACTTATCATACATAGCCTGGGTGAACGATCATCAGACATTGTGGATCTTATAGCCAAGTTTTAATTCTCCTCATTGTAATAAAAGATCCAGCGTTGTAGGGCGTAACCCCCCAAACAAACTAAAATATCGTTCTACACTACACGATGATGCTGGCAAAGTCGTGACCAACAGCAAAGCCAGGGGAATGACTGGAAACAACGAAGTGTTTTACATCCTTTATATTCTCCACAACAGTAGATTTTCCCTTTTGAGGTCTATAAATCAAATCATGTAAATTGTTACGATGTTATTTTATGTTTTATATGAAAATCCACACTAGAAACGGCTGATAGAGGTTTTTGATTTGATATTATAACTTGGCTTTATCTGGTGGCCATCACAGAGCCTGCATGTGCTGAAATTGTCAGTAAACTAGATATAAACATTACAGATACTACAGGAACGTACATTTCACAAGAACCAGAGCTGTCCTTCAAATTTTAATGATCGGACAGACACAGTCCATATATGGATAAAATAGCTACATCGAATTATTACCTTTCAATATATCTGGAGCCGGGTCATTTCACTGTAGAGAAAAGAGACGACCAGGTACCATTACCATGTTGTTGTAATTTTGGTTCTGTTCAACAGGAATGGATTGCACTGAGTTGAGGAGTGTTTTTATTAGGTAGCAACATTGTTGTAACAAGTCCAATTGTATTGTTACCTCTATCCCATTTTACCATGCATTATATGAGAATATAAACAAAATTCTAACGATAATTACTTTTCAAAAGTATCTTCTTTTAAATAAGTGAACGCATGAAGTTGACAGTTTGTATAGCACGGGCTATAGATAGAGCCGTCAATATCAGATGTTTGCTTCTATATCTGAATTCTGATTGACAAATTAACGAATACATGAAGAGGACACTTTGTATAACACGGGATATAGAGCCGTTAATATCAGATGTTTGCTTCTATATCTGAATTCTGATTGATAAATATGTGAATGCATGAAGTGGACTGTTTGTAGAGCACGGGCTATAGATAGATCCGTCAATATCAGATGTTTTCTTCTATATCTGAATTCTGATTGAAAAAATTGTAACGAATATATGAAGAGGACAGTTTGTATAACACAGGTTTTAGAGCCGTCAATAGCATATGTTAGATTCAGTGTTTATCCATATTCTGATAAGTTAAAAGACTGAACTTAAACCTGGTCGACTTAAATATTCGGTTTTTATAAAGTACGTATAATATGTACAATGGGTACACATGACCCGATTAAATGGGAAGGCATATTTGAATCTCTAAGGAATGCTTCGCTTAAAAACATTTGAAGATTTAGAGAGTTAGAACCAGAACAATTTAATGGCCGACAAACTTAAGTTTACACCAAAATGAAACGTCTATGCCTTTTCCTGGTCGTCTTTTTTAACTACAGTGGAAATGACGCTGCTCCAAATCTATTGAAATGTAAGAATACGATGAAGCTATTATATCCATATATTGACTGTCTGTACAATTATTAAAATTTGAAGGACAGCTCTGGTTCTTGTGAAATATACGTTCCTGTAGCATTGGTTATGTTTATATCTATTTACTGACAATTCCAGCACAGGCTCTGTGACTAATTCATTGTGTAAAGTGCATGTGGGATTGGTTGGCTTACATTCTTAAATCGCTACTTTTATATTGCCAGAAAAATCACTCGCCTCACAGGAAGAATCGCTCCCCATAGTAGACGAATCGCTCCTCTCAGCAAACGAAGACTCGCCGGTGAAAGAAGCTATGCTCAAACTGATTTGAGATCATTGAAAATCTCATGATGCCCATATTCAACTCATGCCCTGTTTCAATTGAATATAAACCAATAAATATCAATGCTAATAATACACGGGGATTGACGGGGGCCTATTTAATATAATAATATAACAGTATAGGCTGTAGCCTATTTCATCCTTTTGTTCATCCATTGTTTGACTCATCCATTAAAGTTCTTTTAAGCTGATAACATGTCGACATTGCGATCCATCTCAACTCATCTCAACTCAACTAACAGCGTCTCACTGCAACTGGCTGCAACTGATTCCACGCCAATCGCAGTCGACCTGTTCGCTCTTGCGGCTGGATACAACTGGTTGCAGTCGATCGCAAGCGAGTGGACTTTTCGGCAACTGACTTACGATTGATAACAACAAAACACATAACATGATGCATCACATTGACCATAAAAATGATGTCCCTTGAATGAGACATGGAGGCACATAAATTTTGATAGCGCTTTGTAGGAAGATATGTTGCCTGTTTGATACGGCGAGCAAATGTTTCTTAAATATAGTAACG
>JAUELC010278898.1:0-10168 GCA_031471745.1 Cryptochiton stelleri
GGCCATGACATACAGGAGTTGCCGCCCCTGATGCTGGAAGCATATTTGAATTTAACACTTTTGGTTAGTTAAAATCAACCACTTAGCGTACAAAGTTGAGGGTGGGATTAACTTCGGCTTCCTCAGAAAAATAAGTATAACTCATTTGATTCTGTTTTAACAGCAAAAAATACCATATTTTGGGCGCATATGTATCTCTAAGAAATGGTATCATTCAAAGTTGGGTCTGGATAAAAAATGCCTTTCGACAATGGATCACCATGTAGGCCAGTATAACTTTTAAAATTTACACCATGCAGTAAGAGATATTAGATGTACTCCACAACAGAATTTCAGTTTTAGTGGGTATTTACCCCCTCAGTCTAAAATCTATCTGGAGACCTGCATGGAATACTGCTGGAAATAAGTCCTAGAACATTTGGACTCGGACGCTGTGCAATTTTGCTTCCTGATGTCCCTAAGCGCAATACAGAACTTGTACATCAGGAAGCTCTCACCCACCCACCCGAGTGTATGCGAGAGTAAATAAACGCAACACAACAGAAATGTTAAACGCTATATGAATGCTCTCCACGTTGAAAACTTACTGTTCCTCTTTGAGTCGTCAATATGTTCACTATCCAAAACATACTGATGATCCCCCGAGGGGCCACATGCATTGAAAAGTTTGTTTCTTTCGTCCTAGAACAATTATACATACATGAACCCCAAGACAATAAAAAAAAAACCAGCTTTCATAGGCACTTTTCAACCATAAACAAATGTCACATGATCCAAAGTGATGTACAAACAATGACATCAAAGATTAATTGATTGGTGTTTAATTTTTGTAAAAGCTACCATACATAATAAAAAATATAGCAATGGTTGAGAAGGCCCAAGGTGATTTTCAGCTGATAAATTTATATGAAGTACATGTAAGGCATATGAAAAATTAAGCAATACGGGACTTTCAGGTTGTGAAGTTACGACATCAGAGTTAGTCTCAGTGACGTCCCAGGGCTTTAGATTACATGCTAGTTAATATATACGACGGTAAACGTGCGCAAAACAGCTGTGCCCAAATTTAAAAAATAATTAAAAAAATGAAAATAAATATTCCTTTTTTTAAATATTAACATTACACATATCATGTCGTAAATACTCGAGTATTTATGCATTTATCAAGTCTCTAAACAATTCTAATTTAAAATACTCTCTGCACAGATAAAAAAAGCAAATACCCATATGTGATATGTCCCAATCCCAATACTACATGTGCCTACCCCTGTCGAGGAGAATCTGCACTAGTATTATTCTACTTCATCAAAGGATTCCAAGATACTGCACAGGACCATTAGGTTTCTAACAATCTACACTTACATGTGTATATAATATACTTGTACTCTAAAATACTCTACTATTTTTATAAATGCAGAGAAAGAAAATGTGACATTCCTCCACTAATATATATACATGTAAGCAGTGTAGGTCATCTACATTGGGACTAGTTGTGTTGTTTTAACCTTTATGGACTTTCCCAACAGAATGACACTCAATTCAGTTTCTTCAGATCTTGACTGAATTATTTGAGGTGAAGATTTTCGTTTGCAATTTCTAATGAATAAAACCCAAACAAATTGACACACTAACCTTATTAAATGTGTCTATTTTAGACCTTAGTCTGTATTGACTGATATGAAATTATTCAACCTCCAGAGAGGTCTGAATTAGGTATAAAAAAAAAAAACGGAAAATGCATACATGTACTAGCCTGAGGAGCTCTAGCGTTTGGGGGCCTTGGTGGTCTTGCAGTGACACTTTACGGCAAGGTGGGGTTTGTTTGTTTTATTGGTGTTTAATGTCGTACTCAGGGGTATTTCACCTATATGACGACGGAGCAAGGTGGGTTCAATTTGGGATTTTTAACATGGGCGGTATAAACAATAATGCCGGCTATGAAGTCAAAGTAACTAAACCGTTATGGAATGAACTTTTCTATAGCTAGACACGATCTTTATGCGAAAGAAAATTATTTGCAATTGTAGTTTTATGTTAACTGACATACCGCAATGTTAAAGTATAGGCAGTTAGCCCCACCTTGCCATAAAGCGACTAAGTCATTTCACAAAAAGACGTCCTACTGTTATCATAACCCGAAAGTCCCATATTGATTAGAATGTCTATTGTTTAAAGGGCCCGGAATCCCGTCTTATTACATCTGGAGCAACTCATCTGCAGCGACCGGATGAGGACAGGAAAAAAAAACCCCACAAAAACAATTGTGCTTCTAGATGTCCCTTGGCTCAAACATCAATAAGCTCCCGCCTAATGTGTTAGCCAGAATGACAACATAGGGTGTCTCACTTTTACTGAAGCAGGACAACTAGGCCGGGGTCCAGGGTTCACTTTTGACTGTCGACAATTGACGAAAACATGGTGTTTGGAGTTTGAAATGTTTCAAGTATGTTGCCAGATAACATGAAAGTTTTTACAAATGAAAATAAAACTGATAAAGATACGTTTTTAGTCCAGGATTATTTCAAACATTTTATTTCAATAAAGATTTTATTTCCCTTTTAATAAGTCTACATGTATACAGGGCTTCATAGACGTCAAAATGTTAACTACCCTCATAGTCATATTGAGATTATTTTTGTCACATATTCAGTTTTTTATGTTTCTTACGGCCAATCTTGTGAATATATTGAGTTATTAATTTTTTTTATGAACCACATCTACATGCATGTTTAAAATCAAATGTTGCCACAGAGTACCGGTTATAATCACAATTGGTGCCATTGTAAAATAGATATTATCGTGAGACATTTTAATTTGTTTTCTCCGATCTTAAATCTCAAAATTAGCAGTTAAGCTGCTCAAAATTGAGTCATCAAAATGGCCGTCGTTATTTAAAAAAAGTAATATAGTCAAGTACAAATCCTGAAAAATAGTAGCTATCCTAACAAATATTGAACCAAATGATTTGCGACAATGATTGTTAGGATAAAGTGGGTTATTTAGAATATAAAACTTCAATGTGGAGATACATTTCTATATTTTCCCCATCGTCTGTCAGTTATGGCTGCAATATGTTGAAAGTTGAAAAAGGAGCATGATCAAATTAGGATTTATTTAAATTCAATGAATGTATTTAAAGGAAACCTGGCATATGAACTAAGGATATCATGATCTAGGTTTGGTCCAAGTTTGAAAAACATTTTGAGATAAGTGAAGTCAAAAATCCAATCAGAGAACACGAGTCTCATCATTTTTAGGGATTTCACAGGTGTCAAATTTGTTTCCCCTCTAAAAGAAGGAAAAAAATTCAATCAGACTGGTACAACAACCTTGCTTTTTAATGTCTTTTAATTCAAATGCACTATGCCAAACACATAAATGAACAATTTATTTTTTTTTTCTAACAACAAAAAAAATCAATAAAAAAAGTACACTGAGCACTTCAAAAGGACACTACAGACTGGGCAGCGGAAATACAAAGATGTAATATATGAATTAGCTTGAATATCACTGGAAATTAATCCTGTTTTATTAAGACCCATTCACGCGAAAAAGGATACATAAATTTGGACCAAAACTGGGTAGAGTGAAAATCAAAAAAAAAATTGGAAAAAAGCGAATTAACCATATTCGGATAGGAAATAGTCTAAAACGTCTTTTGCCGTTAGTCAGAACTTCAGAACTGCTATAATAGACGAGATATGCAAGCAAATCCGATTTACCCCTGTCAACGATCGTTACTCAATTCAGTACTATTTCTACATACGTACTCTTTTTTTTTTTTGGCGATCTAGTATCTCTAATTCCAACCCAGCTTCCTCCTCTTCTTGCAATGCAACTTCTTGCCATGTAACTTCTTGTTCGGCGAATAAGGGGCTTTGTTCCATTGATGTAGGCAATAGGTAAGGAGGTGCGGTGGTTGATATGGCCTGATTGCGTCAGCCCTAACTCCTTGAGTTTTGGTCGGATGGAGATAATCGTTACAGATCTGAAAATCACCGTTAAACAACGAGTTGCGGTTTATGCAATTCTTTCTGCAGTTCAGCCTCGCGGACAAATAGATTTTTTTAGCTTGGTTCAAAAAAGCCCCAAAAATGTACCCTTTTTCGCGTGAGTGGGTCTTAAAAATATATTTATACATAAAAAGATCACCGTTGGAATGAAATATTCAAGGTCATCAGTGAACACAAATTTTTGTTGGCTTTAGATCTTCTCTGCATCTGTCTACTATTTCACATCTGACAACTTTAATCTTCTTAAGCATGCAAATAATTTGAAATAGAAGTCTTGTTTAGAACTATTTATCTACAAATTATTTAATTTCTGATCCAAAATATTTACAATTTTGTGGTATGAACTGTTACTTTCTCACACTGATTGTTAAGAAGTTTAGGGCGACCATTTTGATGACTCAGTTTTTTTTGAGCAAGTACTGTAGTCTGGACTGCGCTGCTACATGCAACACCCTACCCGTTACAATGGTATTGCAGGTTTTCAACAGATATGTTTGCGGTGATGGTCAAAAGTCATTAACCAGTTCCATTAGCATCATATGTGTGGTCAGATAAGACTGTTTAACCCATTTCTCTTTATACAAGTAGGCCTACACTGTAAATGCACATTATCTACTTATAACCGATTGGTTACCACAAGCTAAAACAATGTTAGCACCAATCAGATTGGTGCTTGTTTCACTTTTGCCTGATTTCTAATAACTTCTTGTTGCTTATGGAAAACTTAACATTACATGATGCACCATGTCTATTTAAGACAGGCGGTAGTATTTTCAGTAAAAATACAAACTTAGTTTGGGTGATTGCAGTTTCTTTTAATGAGAATAAAGTCTATATTCAGTTTATATAAACATTCTGTTAAGTATTTCTCTTTGAAAATGCCCTATAGAGTTTTTGACTCCCCATATTCAGTTTTTCGTTATTTTTTATCGCAAAATTTCCGCGGTAAAAACTACGTCTGTGAAGCCCTGGTATAATTTAGCACAATTATTCAGCAATGTTAATTGTTATTATGGTGTTCACCAACATCACCTCTAAAAATTATGCAGGAAACAAAACTTTTAAGTGGTTTTAAAGGCTAAGGTAAATGTACTGCTTCATTCAGTTGATATATTGACTGGGACCCCTTTATACATTTAATTAATAATTTAATACAAGATTTTTATAGTCAATTTAGGCAAATTATTAGTCTGAAAAAAATCTTAAAATATCTTTATAGAACCTTTTCTTGAAATGTTCAACAGGATAACTTGCATACATTTGTTGCCGGAATTGCGCTAGAATCCATCTCAGAGCATCTACAGGGATGAGAATTTTCCGCGGAAACACGGAATTCCGTGTTTTTATTATTCAAAAATATCATTTTTGAGATCAGTGTAAATTCGTTGAGAAAATTGGGGGGGGGGGGGAGGTGTGTGAAGGCCGCAACCTCGATGGCAATAATAAAGACTTACTTGTCCGCCATCGTGTTTGCTTCTCAGTCTAGCCAGTTGTGCGAAACTCGTAGTTTTTAAATATCCAAGCTATAGTGTAAGACGTGTATCGCCGGAAATGTACGAGACTGTTTGAAACCGTCTCGCTGTCGAAGTCATTCATTGGGCGGACGTAAGAACATTTATAAGTATACAAAATGAGTGTTGTGAACAGAGACGCCGCTAATGTGAGAGAAATAGATAAAGGGATCAAGAATCGCTTCCGATGGAACTGGTTGGAAAAAACAGTCAAGGTGGACATTGGCGGTAAAGAGCCAGTGACAGTTGTCCACGGGGAATGCATTCGGAAAGTAGACGAGTGTGGTAAAGTTTTGTGCACATACTGTAACGATTTCGTGAGATACGCATCTCGAGGATGCAAAAACATTGAAGACCACATAAAAACGAAGAAACATATTGCTGTTATTAAAACAAGATTGACAAATTATGTACTGCCATCGGTTTTGAGTCCTGGGAGTCAGCCTACAAGCCGTGCGAGTAAAGATGTACCCGTCACCACGTACGGTATCCATCCTATGTTCAAGACGTCTACGGGGACTGCAACAGTACAGGAGACAGTGAAGCCAAACATCCCATTATGTGATCGTGTATCGATGTCTCAGGTGAGCAGATGTAGTGTCAATAAAACTTATATTATACTTATAGTTCTTTTGTTTATTATCCTCAGTTTTTAATTTATTTTATTAGGCCTATTTATTTATTTTGATTTTGATTTTATTTTTTTAAGTTAGCCTATTTTTTTTTTTTTTTTTTTTTTTCTGTTGACACTGCACTTTATCAGGCATTTGAGTGCCAATCAATGATAAGTTTGTATAGAGAACCTTTATTTATTTAAGCGAAATTATTTTACAGAATTAATAAAGGGGTGTGTTCAATAATAACCGAAGTAATAAATCTGCTGCAAGTTTGTATATTTCCCTAATTGTACAATTGTTTATATATGTGTAAGTATACCTTCATTAAATCTGAAATAATAATCCTGATTCCAGGGTAGATCTTTCCAGGTAAGTTAATTTTTTTGTTGTTGCATAGAACCAGTCAAAACATCTAAAGGCCAATTTCTACTGACAGCAACATGCCAAGTGAATCATTGCATTTTGCATTGATTCTATAGTTAATTTTAATCCAGTTGCAGCATGAAAAGCCAATTTCACTTTTCAGCCCGCCATACTGTATCACAAAATGTTAGGTCACGTGACAGGGAGGGATTTGAATTTCACTTTAATCTCGGCTCTGGTTTTGGTCAAAATTACGGCGATGGAAGTGAAATCCCCCCAGTTGTGTAACATGATTGTAAGTTACATATTGTTCCCTGACATTACTGTCTGCAGTGGAAATTGACCTTAACAGCCAATACGTCTAATAGTAAATATGATCATTAGAGAAGTTGGTTACTATCTTTGTTGCACAGTATGTATAAATCAATCTTCTTAGCTTTGTATCATGCATTGATATTCACAATTTTCACCCAGCAGAACTTATATACGTTAACTTCTCCAGTGTTGGTATTTACTATTAGGAGGTGTAACTGTTAGATGTTTTGAGCGACTCTCCTACTAGTCCAGTCTTTTCTACTTCTTATGGTATATGTGGTGTAGGCACTTTCCTTTTCTCTGTCATAAACTTGAGCATAACTATTTCAGAATCCTGCCTAGTCCTGTGCTGGATTGCCTCTCTAGCCTACTTAAATGCATCTATCATTTTAAAAAACAAGATTAAGGACATGGTTTTAATTGAAAGCTATGGTAATATTGATCCTACTCTTACTCATTTTCTTCTATAAGCTTAAGGGCAGGCTTTTAGCTAGCAATGCGTCTCACCGTCTTTGAGACGGTCTATTTTGAAATGAGACGGCCATTTTTGACTTGAGAGGGCTCTCGAGACGTACAGTTAAAAATGAAATTAATAAAAAAAATTGCCCTGGTCCCCGGCCTTATTGACCTGGGATAGTAGGTCAAGGTCACTGGTGAGACACCCTGTTTTCAAATCCTAGCTAAAAGCCTGCTTAAGGGTGGTAGTATACATGTATGTTTTTTTTGTATGTTTCCTTTATAATGGAACTGTTTGTCTGTGTCAGTGAAACTATTAGAAGTTGAAGCTTAACTACTGCACTAGCCTGTGCTGTAATCTTTTTTTATTATTTTTTCCGACATTTGTATCTCCTTCTTCCACGTTAGCCTATACGCCATGTTTTGTGTAAACAACTCCTCTATGTAATTTGGTCAGTAATAGCGTAAGAGTATACATTTACCCTGTCATCATAATTGTGCTGGTAAACAACTTTTGCCAATTGTACATTTTTTTCTTCTTCAGGCTTTGGTCCTTGGAGTTACAGCTGAACATTCTTTGTCGTTCACTCTGGTGCCAGTCCTGGTAGATCTGGCCAAGGCATTGGCAAAGGACAGGAAAGCATTGGCTGCATTGTCAATTGACCGCACTTCGGCATCCTATAAAATGAAGTATGGACTAGCAGAGACCATTCACAATCGGACAGTTGAGAACATGAAGCTATTTCCATTTTCGCTCAATATTGATGAGAGTACTAGCAATTCTCTGCGAAGAGTGCTTGCAGTTCTAGTGAGTTACTATTCTCCTGAGAGAAAACAGGTGGTTGTTGAACACTTTTCCTCCATAACTGTTGTGCATGTAAATGCCACTGCATTATTTGAAGAGCTGACCAGTCTGATAGATAAGCATGATATTCCCTGGAAAAACCTTTGCAGCATATTGATGGACTCTTGTGCTGTAATGCGGGGTTCCAAATCCGGTCTCGAAACTAGAATCCGTGATGTAAAAGCTAGCCACCTTCTAGATATAGACGGTGATGTGTGCCATCATATTCACAACTCCTCCAAGAAAATAACTGCTCCTTTCAACAAATGGCTTGAAACTCTGTTTACTAACTTGGCCAATCATTTTAAGTGGTCGACAGATCTGAGACAGTATCTTGAAGAAATATGTGAACTAATTTCTATAAAATTTACCATGCCAGAGAGGTTTCTCAGCCATAGGTGGTTATCATGTTATGATGTCGCAGTAAGCACTCTACGAATGATGGATGCCTTTGTAGTATTCTTCTACTCAAACCTTCCAGTGAAGGAAAAGCCCACCTACCTGGCCAATGTGGTTGCCATATACAAGGCACGGAATGTGAGTGCAGAGGCCAGATCAAGAATTCGTGAAATTCAACAACTTGTGTCCAATAAGAAGCTGACTGATGATGGTAATATTAGGAAGGAGAAAATTGTTCAGCGTGTCCTCTACCAGAAAAAGAAAACACTTCTTATAGCAAATTTCTACTGTGCAGTTTTACCTCTTCTCAAACAGTTTGTATGTTTATTTGAGTCTAAGGAACCTCTAATCCACAAACTGTATGACCATCAGTGCACATTCTTTAAGAACTTCCTTTCCCTCTATGTAAAACCTGAACATGTGCACGAGGGAGCCGCTAATAAGCTTAGGAAATTGGACATCACAAAAGATTCAAATGTATTTCTTCGCCAGAAAGATATTTTCTATGGCAATGGTGTTGACAAGCTTGTGGAGGGGTGCCACAGGGAAGACACATTGGTGAGAGAGTTTCGGGAACAAGTGTTTGCTGCTTACATTTCGTGTGGAGAATACATGCAGAAAAAGCTACCACTTGTGAATAGAGTCCTTCAGTCAGCATCTGCTATTGACCCCGAAGCACGAGGACATAGTTCTACTCTGAAGTTCCTGAAACAGCTTCCGAAGCTGGTAACTAATGTGTTAAGTCAAACAGAGACCGACTCCTTCCAACAAGAGGTACACAGATACAATGTCGACACCCTTCCACCACATATTATGTCAGATGGATCAACTGTGAGAATCGATCACTGGTGGGTGAAAATTGCAGAAACCGGAAAATTCCCAGCCTTGTGCAAAATGTCATTTGCTCTGTTGTCTTGCTTCCATGGACCACAGGTAGAAGGAAGTTTCAACACCATGGGTGATGTCATTGACCCCAAGTCCTGCAGAATGAATGTGGAAACATACAGTGCAATCCAGACTGTTAAATATGGATTGCGAGCTGAACAGAAAACTGCTATTCAGAAGTTTGCCAGATTAGACCCTTTACATCAAGAAGTTGATGTTACACTGTGCAAAAACCTGAGGAGTTCAGCTGGCAGGTACAAAGCCGATCTGATGCATAAGCAAAAACAACAAAAAGAAGCTAAAGAAAAATTAAAGCTTCAGAAAGAGAAACTTGAGAGTAAGAAAACAGCAAAAAAAATTCGTGAAGAAGCTGAGAAGAATGCCCGTTTGCTCCATGAAGCAAAGTTAAAAAGGAAGATGAAGCTAACAGAAATGGTGCTTAATGGAAAGAAGAAGAGACTCGCATGATATTTGATACTTGCTAGTGTAGGTGAAGAAGCTGTTCATGTGTAAAAAAAGTCACTTTATGGAGTTAAAATAGATATGGAAACCCACATAGGGCTCTGGCGGATGGGGGCGTTGCCCCCAGACCCCCAAACAGGGCTGTACCCGACAAGGGGACCTAGGCGGTCCCCTTGACCCCCCGCCTTTTTTCAGTGTTTTTTAACAGCCAGCATTCTCATCCCTGTAATATGTGTAAAAGTTTCTATAGGGTCATCTGCTGCTAAAATGACCTGTGGGTCGAGCTCGCCCTCACAGATCTTT
>JAUELC010278909.1:0-10168 GCA_031471745.1 Cryptochiton stelleri
AGAAGATATAGCCCGGAACAGATACTGATACCTGTATGACCAACTTGGAGATATATGACCTTGACCTTGGGTTCACGACCTAGAGTGATGGTCGCGACACACCCTCATGTCGTGTGTAACAATCAGGTAAAGTATTATGAAAATCCATACAAAAGATCAGAAGATATGGCCTGGAACAGGTACATATATATTAACACACTGTATTAAATTACGATATCTCCAGATAGTAGCATCCCCAGCAGCCATACATGTTACATGACTATTAAATGAACGCGGCCAATTAATTGTATTCTGTAAAGTCTATTTGTAAGTTTTGATTGATTGATTAATTGATGTTAAACGCCGTTTTCAAGAATATTTCACTTGTTTGGCGGCGGTGTACTCCAACAGTAAATAGCTACACTAACACAACCATAAAATGGAGTTAAGCTTTGATATAGGACCCAGGGGACAAGAAGCTACTAAAAATAGGGGCCTATCCATTTTCATCTTGTCTAGAAATCTTGCCAAGGAAAAGTTCCTCTAATAACATTTATAAAATCGACTAATCAGTTGTCTACAGTAAAATCGACCCATCAGCATTTGAGCAGTTTGTTAAAGACAAGGAATTGTATTGAAACAGTTAAGTGTTCTGAAAATACTACAAATACAGTTGTAACCAGGTTAAATGATATCAATATTTGTCCACCTTAGCATCAGTTGGTTATTGTTGGTTATCCAGCGCTTTGGAATAGTATTCAGAATATCTAGATGGCTTTAGCCACGGCACAATCAGACTGCATGTGTTTTCATAGCGATAAGGGTGCTTTTATTCTAATCCCAATATCGATCTGACATGATTGTGTTCCAATATTTTGACTGAAACGGGTTTGACTCGATTTCCAGCTTTCCGGTTCCGAAGGACTACATACTATATGTATAGTATTATAACCGACACCCTCCACAGTCGCTGGGTGTCAAGCTACAGACAACCAAATACACCTACACAGTTCATTGGAAACAACAAATAAATAGCTTTCTAGTCTCATCTATTATATTATAACCAACCATTATAGCATGTCCAACGCTAATACCTATAGTGCCAACCATCCAACCTAATTCTCTACTGTTGTAATTCCCACCGGGGGAGCCCAGTATCTTAGATGTATTTATGAGCTGTGGAAATTCCTAATATATTTTAAAATAATTGGTGTTGTTCACGATCTTCATCTGTTACGATCTTAGTCAGTTGATCCTGGGTATATGAGGAAATGTTCACATGTGACCTCGGAATTTTTTGGATGGTTTTTCCCAGGTCCGTCCGATTTTCCAATAAACATCGACAATGATAAGTCGGCCATCTACTCGAGACAAGGTGGGTCCTGACGTGAAACTCTATTCCCCACCTTGTCACGCTTGGACCTTATTTCTGGTCAAGCAATGAGGAGATAACCCCTCATGGTGCGATATATCCCTCTGCATATAGATGGAGGAGTGAAATACATTAAACTTTTTTTTTAACGTAATACGGCTGAAATTTAAAATCAACACTCTAACAGACAATTAAGAATAATCATAATTTGAGCCATTGCTCGAAAAAAGGACGTCTTTCTCTGCTGTTTATCATAATATTCCAGTAGGAGGCTATACACTGTTTTAAAAGTGTTACATGCATTTGATTGGTTCACGCAATATCTCTATTTTCTTTGATCTCTATCTGACCGCCGAAAGGCACTAAGCGTGACAAGGGAGGATATAGAGTTTATGGAGATATCATGCCTTGCCTCGGGAAGATGTAAGTCGGCCGACGAATGAAATACCGTTGCGAGTTGAGACTAGTTGAGTACATCTTCCCGAGACAAGGCTGATATCCCCACAAACTCTATATCTGAGAAATAGAGTTTCATATCGGGACTCACATTGTCTCCAGCGAGATGATGAGTTGAGTAAGGCGCACAGGCGTCTGTCTCGTAATATAAACCGCTAGCGGCCATTTCATTTTGTACGTTAAATACCTGTATGACATAAAGGTGGGAAACCGTCGTGACGTCGTTGACCGCTTTGAAAAATTCGAAATACTTCTGTTGAAATCAGTTGAACCGGCCGACCGCCCAATAATGCCAGCCACAAAACAGGCGCCATTACCAACTATAAACAAGATAGCCCATAAGCCACTGAGCGTGACCTAGTTTTTCCTATGTTTGGCCTGAACCGTTTAGACGGGTGGTAAATAAGCGGGAATTTTTTTTATTTTAACAGCAAACCAGGTCACGGGCAGTGGCTTATGGGCTATCTTGTTCACAGTTGGTAATGGCGCCTGTTCTGTGGCTGGCATTATTGGGCGGTCGGCCGGTTCGACTGATTTTGACAGCAGTATTTCGAATTGTACAAATCGGAGAACAGGGATGGACAGCGGAGATAACATATAACCAAGGCGGGTAAAAAAATCAACGCAAAATTCTTTATTTATGATTACCAGTGACGGCCCGTCACGACGGTTTCCCACCTTTATTTCATATAGGTATTTAACGTACAAAATGGCCGCTAGTAGTTCATATTACGAGACAGACGCCTGTGGTAAGGCGTTAAGCCCGAAATATTTATATCTCTGAGGATCTAAGGCACTATATATAGCTAAACCTTGGATGAAGTGAACTGGATATTTTGGTAAAGAATCGTTTACATTGTGTACAATGATTTAACCGGATAAGCTTCCTGATTGTTAATGCTCATCAGTTAATCATGCCGGAGAAGGGGACAAAAGGACAAAAAGTAGTTTTGGTGTACCAGAGTATATAGTCACAACGGCTAGACTTATTTTCGAAAAGTCAACGTTATCAGGAAATTATGTTAGAAATGCCACGGACGTTGTGAAATGGAAACGAAAAATCAATAGATGTTTCGATCAAAGTGGATTTTCACAGATCTTCACTGGTTGTTTTAACAAACTCTGTAGGTTTGGCTGTCTGGAGGCTGACACTCATAGGCTGTCTGGCGAGTATCAGCTAAAATGCTAAATGGTGTGTTATCCTTATGAACGGGAACGTTGGTAACTGAGTCATCTGTGCGGTACAAATAAGTCATAACATTAGAGCACGGATCACACAGATTAAGGTAGGAATTCCCACCTGGGGATTCGAGTTCCTTAGATGTATTTATGAGCTGTAAAAATTCCTCATATATTTTAAAATAATTGGTGTTGTTGAGCAGTCCATCATCGGTTAGAATCTTCGTCAGTTGATCCTGGGTATATGAGGGAGGTTCACACATGCCTTAAGAGATAGTCGGATGGTTTGTACAAGGTCCGTCCGGTTTTTCAATTGACATCGGAAATGTTAAGTCGACCGACGAGTGAAATACCATCGAGAATTGAGACTATTTGAGTAAGGCGGTTAAGCCCAAAATATTTATATCTCTGAGGATCTAAAAGGCATTATATATAGCCAAACCTCGGATGAAGTGAACTGGATATTTTGGTAAAGAATTACATTGTGTACAGTGACTCAACCGGGTAAGTTTACTGATTGTTAATGCTCATCAGTTAGTCGTGCAGGCGACGGGGACAAAAGAATCCGGTAGTTTTGGTACCAGAGTATATAGTCGCAGCGGCTAGACTTATTTCGGAAAAGTCAACGCTATCAGAAAATTATGTTAGAAATGCCACGGATGCTATGAAATGGAAACGAAAAATCAATAGATGTTTCGATCCGAGTGGATTTCCACAGATCAATCTTCACTGTTTGTTTAAACGATCTCTGGAGGTTTGGCTGTCTGGAGGCTGACACTCATAGGCTGTCTGCAGAGTGTCCGCTAAAATCCTCAATGGTCCGTTATCCTTATGAACGGGAACGTTGGTAACAGAGTCATCTGTGCAGTACAAATATGTCAACATTAGATCACATGCGTCATAATAAAACACCCGTGTCGCTATATGAAAACACATACATGTAGTTTGCTATTGCGCTTAAACGGTTAAACCATGTAATCCACGCAGCCAAGTCGGCTGCGGAGTAAAAAAACTTGCACTTAGTAAAAAGCCGGCAGCGGAACGGCGGCTTTATACAGGTTATTCGTCAAATCTTCAATTCCGTATTTTATTCTGAACTCAAACATGAATTCTAATTTCGTTATGTGTATAAAAATCGAAATTGTTGCATCAGACTAACCAGAGTGAATAATTTCGATTTTTAAACTAATCCGGGAGCCGGTTATACAATTAATACAACATTTTGTCACCATCATGCTATCTCTTAGTTAACATTTTAGCTTTTTTAAACTTGGCTCCAGACCGAGTTAAGATCATTTTGCACATATAACATGTCTCAGAGAGTTTAGTGTATCAAACATTATTTGACAATACTTAATTCGGCACATAAAAGCAGGTAAGTGCAAAAACTTGGAATAACACAGTTGTGGTCGTTCTAGTTCTGTATCTCTATAAGGATACATATATGTAGACTGCTAATTTAGAGATACAGAACTCTGCATCTAACATGTAGTTATCAAATACAGTCTGATTGTACCGTGACGGAAACCATCCATCTATTCAGACACCATTCCAAAACACGTATGATATAGTGTACAAATATTTATACCACGTAGTCTGGTGGCAACTGTACTTGAAGTTCATAGAAAAAACTAAACTTTTCAGTATATCTCTGTAACTCTAAAATCCACCCATTTAGAGTAAAACGTTACGTATAGCCCAATCTTCAAGTACCAACGAATTATTTAATGCGGATATACATGTACATAACACTTAAATTCCATCATATACATGCAGTCTATTTGGCATTTAAGGATATCAAAGAGAAAACAAACTGGCCAAATACTGATAGACAATTGTTCTGGGGACAGCTGATCAGTTGAATTCAGAAATATTATTGAAGGGACCATTCCTAGGTTAATTCTAGACAAGATGTAAATGAATAGTTGTCAATATGTTTTGATAGTCTCTGGCATTTTGGGGATATTTGGATTTTATTTACCGGTTGAAAAATTTCCCCATACACATTGTCAGGGTGATATTTTAATTATAACCCATATTGGGGAGTGTCCAGTATGATTCATGCTATCTAAGATTATAGACTCATTATATAGTTAAAACCATTCTGGAAATAACCTCATGGTGCCTGACAAAACTCTGCACTTAAATTAAATTACGATATCACCAGATGGTAGCGTCCCCAGCTATTCTGATATATGACTAAATGAACACGGTCAATGATTGGTACTTGGTAAAGGCTTTTTGGAAGGGCTTCAAGCTTTGATATACGGCCCAGGGGCGAAAAGTGTCTTTCTGACTCACAGTATGTGACATAACGGTATTTCAACACTCTTGATAATCAAGATAAGAATACAAGACACTTGGGAATAAATCACAGAGGCTGATTGGACCAGAGTCACAGTAAAAATGTGAAGATAAAAGAGAAGGATAATCGTGTATGAAGGGGATAGAAGATACGAGTGCTGGGCAGAGGGGGGTAAGAACCATGTATAGAAGAATTTGTTGTTGTGACTGATTTGGATGGTGTCTCAGATAACAACCAATATATTTACACATGATAGAAACAAGAGATAAAATATGTCCATGTTAAACAAGCCACGGATCAATCAGAGTACATTAAACGCACAGTAAGCATGTAGTCAGGAAAAAGACCATGTAGCTGAGGGTGTATTTTACATCATGGTGAAAGAGAAATACATATTGTTCTAGTGTTTATATTATTGTAGGTTTATTATATATCATTTTGATCATCTCTGTAACTGTGTAAATTTCCTAAAGGTGTCTGCATCTACTGTCGAAAAATAAACCTGTATACGAAAAATAACTTCAGTATTAAGAGTTCCGGTTATTGTATTAAATTTGTAGGCACAGTTAAAATGGGTAAGAATTGTGTTCCATTATGTTCACAGATCGCGCATGTTTTCCATTAGCTCACAAAAGGGATATGTATACCCATATCACATTTCTCTGTTTGTACAAATAAACCTGTATACGAAAAATACCTTCAGTATTTTGAGTTCCGGTTATTGTATTAAATTAGTAGACACAGTTAAAATGGGTAAGAATTGTGTTCCATTATGTTCACAGATAGCACATGTTTTCCATTAGCTCACAAAAGGGATATGTATACCCATATCACATTTCTCTGTTTGTACATTATTTTCAGGCAAAACCTTGTTGATCAAATTAATCTTTTAATGTCCGAACATCATGCTAGTTAAACATACACCAAGTAATGATTTGGTAAGATTATATGTTCGGTACTTTGTGAAAGCAAGACTTAATTTTTAAATACAAAATATATAATTAATGCTGAAACCGTATTAGGTGTTCATGTCATGACGTTCTTAGAAAATCGTCAGAACTAAATTAGGGGCTAGTGAAATTCGAGTACTAGATCTAGACCATCATCTAATTCCCGTTATTTTCGAATCGACTGTTATTTCGATCAAGAGGTCAACCGATTACAATACCACTATAACTCCTGATTAAATTTCTGCTGTTGAAATTCCCAGCTGGGTATCGAACTTCCTTGGAGTTGTTTATTAGCAGTGGAAATCGCTATTATTTTGTATTATTAAAAAATCCATCATTTAAGTAGAGAATGTGTGGCAGTATAGTCAAACCGCTGGGGTGAAGAACTGAAACTATTAAAACATGACTTAAGACTTGTTAACAATGTGCAGAGAATGTCTACTGGGTAAACCTCTAATCGATTGACCTATAGCCAGTGATCAACGAAGCCAGGCACTTCTATACGTATTGCCAACTTCATCGGCTTATGCATGTCTCAACATTGCAAAGAAATTACACTAATTGCTAATCTGATTACAGTGATTTGACATGCTCAAAATTCCACAATACTCCTTAGACTCAGGTTTCGCACCTGGTAAGTAATTCGGGACGTTATTCCTCTTTGGTACTCTGGCAGCCATGTAAAGTGCCTTTGTAATTAATAATTTAAGAAGTTAATATGCCTTTCCTGAAACGTTGTTCCAGCTCAACGGACAGTTTGTGTTAGCGAGCTGTCTAAAACAAACAAAAAATCCTTTGTTCACAGCTTTACAGCGACCTTATTCTAAACGCTCTGTCGAATTCCAGCATACCAAACAGAATACAGCATTTGTAGAACAGCATATTGATACTAGCCAATTAATATGACCAGAGCGTATAGAATTGATAGAGTGCGTTGTTGATTAACTCTGAGTTACAGATCATTGAAGGATAACCATTAGTTATGGACTTTATGGTTGCGATGTGTGATAATTATATCAGTCTGTATCTCAGCCATCTGTCCGCTGTCTTGAAGCTGTGATTGATTCGCAACGTTTGAGAACGTCCAGATGGCCAATATATACCAGTTAAGATAACCAAGGCATCCAGCTAAATTCCGCACCATAACGAATTGCCACAATAAATGGCCAGTTGATCAGCGTTACACTGTGTGAATAATAATAATAATAGTGTGGATAATAATAATAATAATAGTGTGAATAATAACATTGCACACATGTCCAAAAAGCACAAGCAATGGATGCGCTTGCGCTTGAGAACTGGTCATGCAATTATCCAGATAACAATTAGGGCTATACAGTTTATATAGGCCTATTCCCTGTAAATCAGTCGATAGAGTGTTAGTCCTGCTAGCCAAAAGACCGGGGTTCGAATCCAGGTGGAGGCATGCAAAGTTTCTTTCTCTATGTTAATATAAATATATATATATTTTTATAAATGATGTTTAAAATTTGGTGTAGTGTTGATCATAGCCAAACAAACCATATGAAAATGCATTGAAAGGTCAGCACTTATTCACGAGCAGCCCATCTTTGGTGAGACTATTTCATACCAGATGCATGTTTTTTGTCAATGGTGATTAACTTTCATATAAATACAACATTTATTTATAAATAACTTACATGTTTCCCGTCAATGGTATAAAGTTTCCTGACCGCTCCTGAATCCAGTTTGATAGCGTCTGTAATGTCTGTGAGCACCTGATCAAAACTATGTGCTGTTTTCCTATTGAGGAGTACCCTGACAGCTTTCCTGGGTTTGGAGCCGCTCCTCACGACGGTGATCAGCTTAGGTCTGATATAATCCTTAACATCATCCTGATAATACTCTCCATTAATCTCACGGTAGACCGGGGATACCAAACCCTCCACCTGACATTCACCACCCTTCACCATAGTGTTTACATTCCAGCAGGGCGTGGAGCTCCGGGAGTAGTCCACACGTTTGAAGCTATCAGTGGAGGCACATACATAACTCTCTCCTTCCTCCAACTCGTCCAGCTCTGTCACCTTCTTGTAACCATCGAAAGAGAAGATGTGGCGGACACCATTAGGGAGAACTGTCTTGTCACAGACCGGACTGTTCGTCAACTCAGCCATCAGGCTCTCAAAGGTTCGGAATCTCTCCGGAGAAACTGCATAGATCATCCCTGGGAAGAAACGATCACCATTCCGGAAAAATCTAACCTTCTTAGCTTTCTTGTTTTCTGATATTTTAAGAATACTGTGCCTGAGTAGGTTTCCATGAGCGCTGTGCGTCGGACTAGTCGACCTTCCCCATCGTGGTGCCAGGCGAGGAGACCTCATACGTTCTTCGTGCGATACGAAATGTTCCTCTGCCATCATTTATACTATAACCTGAAATGGCAAAATTATAAAAATGATGAATGATTCAATGGACTCATATAGAATGGACATGCAACATAGGAAGCCTCAGGTCACATTACTATATTCAAATAAAAGTGTTTAAATTAACATATACTTTTTAAGCAACCTATTTCTATTAACATTTGAACAATTTGATGCTATAAAGACAAATGGTTTGCCGATGTAACAATTGTAATTTACACATTGTTAGAATACAATACTCGTGCCTATTAATATTTGCACGTGCTAAGCACAGACACATGTCCGGGTCATACCGGCATATGTTTAAGTGACTGCACTTACCGGTAGCGTATTAATCCAGCTGTCTGCTCCACCAAATGACTCCAGTCGTCCACAATACACGTCTTAAAACCAATTCTGAAATGCCGTGTTCAACGTTAGCTTTGACCGAGCGCTGAGCCATCGATGACTAAGTCTGCATGGGACGACAGCGTTATCCGCTCCAGCCGCCATCTCTTTACATAAATTATAGTCCGGGAACAAAAGGATTGTCCGATTCCACATAGGGAAGGGGTGTGGTCGTGGTTCCAATGACTGGCATTCTGTTCACTGTCAGACACACTGGTCTCCGGTCATTGTTTGACGAACACGGGGTCGATCAGCAACAAACAGTCCTTAATTTGTCAATTAGATAAAAGGCAATTACATAATGACTTTATTCAAGTGAGTTTCAATAAAACCGTTTCATTGTCATAATAACCCGTGTATTAGGAAGACATGGTATACGCTGAGATTCTACATATACACAATATACTTATTGGCTTTTTCTGTCACACGGAATACAGATCAGTTCAATGTAATATAATCTCCAATAGAGATGGGTATTATAGAGCATGACCATACTACATGTATATCCCGTTATTCGTTAAGACGATTATACCAGAGAGGTGGAGCAATACGAGGTGACGTATTGTAAATATGTAATTTTTTAAATCACGTTTTGTCAATGAAGTCTTTGATAGGGACAATCTTGATTTATTTAATATGGTTCCTGATGTTAATATTATTTTTTTTAAACTGTCAATTCTTTTTTATTCTCTCAACATCCACCAGGTGGCACTGGGGGCAACTAACAAGTTATTCCCAATACATTACGGAATGAATGATTGTCAAATAGAATATGTAGGTTACATTCATTCATTAATGTCATTGTAATGATACGGCTTTGAACAGATCACATGAATAACATAAAAATATTAGTTTACAGCGCTGCTTTAAGATATACTTAAACTTCTGAAAGGTTCGTCGTTGTCGCAGGTATTAAACATTTTTCTTGCACATGGTGTTGACTGGCATGGCTGTTTTTATTACTTTCCGGCAAGCATTTTAGTCGTAATGACTAGAAAACTGGATAAACAAATATAAAATGGAGTTCCAGCTGGTTTGGCAAAATACCAGATTCTTTCATTTACAAGGGTGTTTGTCCATCGACCTGTTTCAACAATCATTGTGAATTTGGGCTTAAATGATAACTTATCTGGTTTAAATTAATTGAGATTTT